>PISX010013245.1:0-49414 GCA_004024625.1 Mellivora capensis | reverse complement strand
TTTATATGAAAACATTTTGTTCTAATGTCATCTCACTGAGGAAACGTATCATGTGATATGTTTTATTAAGTCCTAGCTCAATGCCATTTGTGTTTTAGGTCAGATATTAATGGGGGGTGGGGAAGAGAACACTACCCAGGAGAATTACTCGATGCCCTAAGCAATGAGATATTCTGAGAGGGAATCATAAAAAAGAAAAGATAAGGTTGAACAGCAATGATTTGGCATGGATCCAAAATTCACTTCTCATATTTTGGAGATTGCATTTGCAATTCCAGGAATTTAGCTTATTGTAAATCTTTTTCCTCTTGTTCTGACAGATATTTCTGAAATTGGAAATGCCTCTGAGAAATGACATTGAAAATTAATGATATCTCATACACCCTGGGCAAGTAAGAAAACAGACTTGAATAATTATCACCTACTCCAACTGTGAATTTAATGTAAATATTCTGATGCAATTTCTTTTATGTTAAAAATAAAGGATAATCAAGTTGACTTAATCTATTGGAAAGTTGCCTTAATCTATTAGAACATATAGTAAGATATATGTGGGTGGAGTCACAAACTTCTAAATCTGCCACTACCTTTGTATTTGAAGATAAAATAAAAAATAGAAAATTGTTATATCAGATAGCTATGCAACACAATATGAATAGGAAAAAAGTTTTTGCTTTTGGTTTTTGCTATGACAGCTTCAAGGTAAACACAAGAACAACAATAGAAAGGTTTTTCTAACTGGGCTCAGTTTAGACTTGATAACCTAGTTTCTTAGTAAAATGTAACAGATCCAGTCCAATTACTCTTAATGATATATCTTCATTTAAAACATATTTTCGATTTAAGAAAAATATTTGATGAAAAATTACAGTAGGGATGGGTAGAAATTATTTTGGGATGGGGTAGAAGAGACTACTTTGGTAACTACTTTACATTATAGCCTTGTCTCTACATTTTTTAAGATAAAATAATTCAAAATAAATAAATAAAATAAAATAATTCTGGGAGATATAATTATTTCCATTTTATAGATAAGAAAAGTAAAGCTCAGACATGTTAAATGCCTGCCTAATATTGCTCAACCAGCATTCAGATCAATTATGTTCATTCCAAAATCTATGCACTTTCTGCTATACCAAACAAATGTCTAATAATAAGGAAAAGATTAAGATAAATCACAAATAACTGAATCGTGATGGTATTACATAACACTAAAATTATACATATGAAATTTAACACCATGGGAAATATTTGACAACTGTTCCATAAACAAGAATTCCAAATTGTAGCCAGCCTGTGATTACTATTATGTAAAAATGAAAAAAATCGATAAAATGATATGATAGGATTATGAAGAATTCTAAATATAGTTCTTACTATTATGGTAAAGATATAAATATCTATACATAGAAAGGAAGAATGCCAGTTTCTTCTTTGGATATGGTCAAAATGGATGTTCTCAGATAGATTTTTAAGTTGACAATGCAGCTTTTAAAAATGGTTTTAAATGTGTTATGTTGCTTAATCCTCACAAACATACAAAGTGGGGTCATTATTATCATATTTCATGTTAAGGAAAATGAAAAAGAGATAGATTAAATAACTTGCTTAAAGTTACCTCGCAAATTAATGATGGAGGCAGATATTGAACCCATAGCTCTTTTTTTAGCCACAGCACCTATGTTGCTAATATTTACAAAAGATGAAATATACCAACAATGCTTATTTTATGGAAATGAAAGCTAGATGTTGATAAATTACATAACAATGACAATATGACAGCTAATATTAAATACCTAGGAAGTAATATAGAGGAACTCAAAAGGATAGGTAAAAAATCAAGTGTTGGGATAATTCCAAAATGGCCACTACTACTGATATATCATAAAGGTAAACCATATCAAAGAATAAATAGAGGCCAACTTAGATATATTTTATAGATGTTAACAAAAATAAACTTGAAATATACTGAGACTGATATTTAAAGAAGCACTTGAACAGTTGTGGTTGCCAAGAGGAAAATGTGAGAAGAGAATGACAATGCCACATACATGAACAAATGAAAAAGAAGGTCCACATCTCATCAATATAGTACTAGCAAATTGAAGTCAATAACACATTAAAAGGATCCTATACAATGATCGAGTAGGATTTATATCTGCGATGCAATGATGGTTCAACATACACAAACCAATAAACGTGATACACCATATTAACAGAATGAAGAACTAAAATCACATGATCATATCTCAATAGATATAAATAAAGCATTTGACAAAATTTAACTTAATTTCATGATAAAAACTCTCAACAAATGGTATAAAAGCAAAATATGTCAACATAATAAAAGCCATATATGAAAGCCCATAGCCAACATCATACTCCACAGTGAAATGTTGAAAGCTCTTCCTTTAAAATCAGGAACAAGACAAGAATGCCCATTCCAGCCATGTATATTCAACATAGTATTGAAAGGCATAGACAGAGCAATTAAGCAAGAAAAAGAAACCAAATCTAAATCAGAAAGGGAGAATTAACATTACTTGTTCCCAGATGACATGAGCTTATACATAACAAACCCTAAAGTCTGCAAAAAAAAAAAAGCTGAGAGAACTAATAAATAAATTCAGTAAAGTAGCAGGATGCAAAATCCACAAAAATCAGTTGCATTTCTATACATTAACAATGATCTATCTGTAAAGGAAAATTTTTTAAAAAGCCCATTTACAAAAGCATCAAAAATAAAATACATAAGAATTTAATATAAATAAGGGCACACAGAAATATGAAATGAAATATTCAGGAATAAACTTCAACAAAGAGATGAAAGACTTGTACACTGAAAACTGCAATACATTGGTAAAATAAATTAAAGAACGTATAAATAGATGAAAGACATCCTGTGTTTGTGAATGGGAAGACCTAAGATTGTTAAAATAAGAATTTCCTTATGTTATTCAGTAGCAGGGAGTCCTGCAGAAGAGGTTAGAAACTCTTCTTCTAGTCACATTTTGCCATCATCTATGTAACCTCAGGCACTGACTCTGTCTTCCCTGTCCTTGGTTTTCTGATGCACAGTGGAAGGACAACCTCTAAGCTCAGTCTACGACTCTAGCGATTTCTGAGCTGTATTATAATTCTATCACTTGAGCATAGTGACTGATGAAACGTATGAAAAGAGGAGATGATCTGTAATAGTAGTCCAAACAAAATAACTATAGCATACAAATAGTTATTAAAGTTTATATAATTATTTACCACTTTTTTTCTTATTTAAGGCAAAGTTTTAACACACTCAACTTAAACTGTACATCTCAAAACTCAACATGGAAGAGGCTTCAAAGGCAGGCAGGAAAAAAAAAAAAAAAAGGCAGGCAGAGAAGTCTTGAATGTCCTGCCAGGACCCTTGCAAAGGGATTTACTTAATCTCTTAGAGCCTCAGTTTCCTTGTCTTCAGACTAGATTTATCTATGTAGGATGATGATGAGGATTAATGAAATAATCAGTGTAAATTAGCCCAATGACTGCCACACCACACTGGGGTTAATGAGTAAAGCAAATCAGCTTTATCAGTCGGGTAGCAATCCATGCAGATTTAAAGACTAAGAGAAATAAACCAGGCAAACATCTATTTTCCTGACTTTATGCAGGCAACCAGCAAAGTTGAAGTACGCAAAAAAACAAAAACAAAACAAAACAAAACAACCACAAAACAAAGAAACAACCAAAATCAAGGGAGAGGTGGTTGACAAAAACACGAAGAAATCAACGCAATAGAATGCAGATAAATGTGGGAGAACAGAGCTACGCTAAGAGGAAAAGTATTTTGAATCTGAGTCAAGTATGTAACCGATAAAGCTGTGACCCTTTCCAGGCAGGGCAGATGGTGGTCCCAGAGTTTAGATGTGATCCCAAGAACATACTGACCTAGATTCTGGTTTTAGTGCCTCTATATATAAAGGCAATAGCAATTTTAAAAGATAAGACTTTAGCTACAACAGGGAAAGTGTTGCAAATAGTTAGCTGGTTTTAAATGAGAAATTTGTCCACACTTTCTTTTCTATTTAAGAGCAGACACCAAAGACAGGGACAAGCCCCGGCTTCCTAAGTCTTTACACGCATCCCAGATTGACGGCTCTACAGGGTCACCAGGGGCATCACAAGCTCTAAAGACATCACTTTGTTATTCAGAGACTAAAATTGAGTATTTAGGAACCAATGACAAGTTCTACATGGGAAATGCTTCATGTGGAGAAAAGGACCCATGTAAAATGTTCACAGGTCAATTAATACACACTGTACTTTCCCATTTTTCTGCTTTTGTTCCTGCTCTTCTCTGTCTGAAGATGTCTGATTTTCACAATTCATACAGTTTTCAAGTATCAGGTCCAATGGCATCATCTTTGTGAAGATTTATAGGAGGTTCTCAGGAACCTCCTATACCATTACTTACATGTTCCTTATGACATATATTTTGCTATATATCATACATTTTCTGCTTTCCTTTTCCTCAAGTTGTAAACTCCTCCAAGATAGAGAATTTGATTAATTATTCTTTAATCATCACCATTGCCAAGTGCTCATTTCCCATGCTGGAGACAGTGTTTGTTGAGTGAATGCAATTTTACAATTTATTAACAATGCCCTGTAGCTTTAGGGGCACCCGGGTAGCTCAGTCGCTTAAGTGGCCAAGTCTTGACTTCAGGTCAGATCCTAATTTCAGGGTCCTGGAATCAAGCCACACATCAGGCTCCACACTCAGAAGGGAGTGTGCTTAAGGATTCTCTCTCCCTCTCCTTCTGCCCCTACCCCTGCTCTAAATACATACATACATACATCTTTAAAACAAACAATGTCCTGTAGTTTGTGGTGTTAGAGTGTGACAAAAATCTATGAGCAGACCTTGTTGGACTTCTGGAACACCTCCAGGAGCCAGGAGCCACCCTAAGACCACAAAAGCTACCAGCCCAGTAAATCCAGAGTCCTCAAAGTAAAGTTAGTTTCACAAGCCCCTTTCCAATCTCATCAGCCTATTCTTTTCCTTCTGAGACAGTTGTTTTCTCACTTGATCACCTGATTTTAACTTCAGTATAGTTAACCTACAGTGTTACTTTCAGCTGTACAATATGATGATTCAACAATTCTATACATCACTCAGTGTTCATCAAGACAAGTGTCCTCCTTAATCCCATCACCTATTTCACCCATCCCCCACGCACCCACCTCCCCTCTGGTAACTATCACTTTTTTCTGTAGAGTTAAAAATATGTTTCTTGGTTTGCGCCTCTCTCTTTCCTCCCCTTGCTCATTTGTTTTATTAAATTTCACATAGGGGTGCAATCACATGGCATTTGTCTTTCTCTGAGTGATTCTGCTTGGCGTTATACCCTCTAGATCCATCCATGTTGTTGCAAATGGCAAGATTTCATTCTTCTTTATGGCTGAGTAATATTCCTTGCATATATATGCCACATCTTCTTTATCCATTTATCTAATGATGAGCATGTGGATCGTTTCCATAATTTGACTATTATAAATAATGCTGCTATAAACATAGGGGTGCATGTATTCCTTTGAATTAGTGTTTTCATATTAGGGGGATAAATACCCAGTAGCACCATTACTAGATCATAGGGTAGGTCTATTTTTAACTTTTTGAGGAACCTCCATACTGTTTTCAAGAGTAGCTGCACCAATTTGTATTCCCATCAACAGTGAATGAGGGTTCCTTTTTATCCACATCCTCATCAACACTTGTTGTCTCTTGTGGTTTTGATTTTAGCCATTCTGACAGGTGTATGGTGATGTCTCATTATAGTTTTGATTTGCATTTCCCTGATGATGAGTGTTGTTGAGCATCTTTTCATGTGTCTGTTGGCCATCTGTATGTCTTCTTTGGAGAAATGTTTGTTCATGTCTTTTTCACATTTTTAATTAGATTATTTGTTCTTTGGATGTTAAGCTGTATAACTTCTCTAGCATTTTGGATACTAACTCTTTACCAGATATGTCCTTTGCAAATATCTTCTCCCATTCATTAGGCTGTCTTTAAATTTTGTTGATTGTTTCTGTAGCTATGCAGAAGCTTTTTATTTTGATGTAGTCCCAATAGTGTATTTTTGCTTTTATTTCTCTGGTCATAGGAGAAATATCTAGAAATATCGAAAAAAAATGTGGCTATGACTGATGTCAGAGAAATTGCTGCCCATGCACTATTTCAGGATTTTTATGATTTCAGGTCTCATATGTAGGTCTTTAATCCATTTTGAGGTTTTTATGTATGGTGTTAAGTGGTCCAGTTTGATTCTTTTGCATGGAGTTGACCAGTTTTCCTAATACCATTTGTTGAAGAGACTTTTTCCACCATATATTCTTTTCTCCTTTGTCGACGATTAATTGACTATATAATTGTGCATTTATTTCTGGGCTTTCTACTCTGTTCTTGACCTACGTGTATGTTTTTGTGACAGTACCATACTGTTTTGATTACTAGAGCTTTATAATATAACTTGAAGTCTGAAATGGTGAAATCTCCAGCTTTGCTTTTCTTTTTGCAGACTTCTTTGGCCAGATGGAGTTGTTTGTGGTTCCACACAGTTTTTGGATTGTTTGTTATATAGTTCTGGGAAAAATGTTGGTATTTTATTTTATTTTGTTGTTGGTGGTGGTATTTTAATAGGGATTGCATTAAATCTGTAGGTTGCTTTGGGTAGTACACACAGTTTAACAGTATTTGTTCTTCCAATCCATGAGCATGGAATGTCTTTCCATTTATTTGTGTCATCTTCAATTTCTTTCACTGATGTTTTATAGTTTTCAGAGCACAGGTCTTTTACCTCTTAAACTTAGTTAAGTTTATTCCTAGGTATCTTATTATTTTGGTACAATTATAAATGGGATTGTTTTCTCAATTTCTTTTTCTGCAGCTTCACTATTTGTGTAAAGAAATCCAACAAATCTCTGCACATTGATTTTATATCACCTGATCAGGGTTTTGTTTTGTTTTTTTCTTTACCTGATCAGTTTTAACAAGTATGTCATATCTGGAGTCACAATGGTCAACACATTTAAGGTTTTGTGTGTCTGTTCATTCATTCATTTATTTAACAATTGTACTACTTCTCATAAAGCACCTACTGAGGATAAAAGACCAATACACATAAACCTTCCCTCCCCAAATTCCTAATGTAGAAGGAGAAACAATTCTCCATGAGGTCAACGACTGAACCTACCTTGCTTCCTGCTGAGTCCTCACAGCCTGATAATGGTCCTGGCATATCTGGAGTACTCAGTATTTGTTGAATTAAAAATTCGTTAAAGCTAATGTAACACTGTATGTTAACTCTACTACAATTAAAATTTTTAAATTCATTTAAAAGTGATGTGTTATACAGAGAAGTATGGCTAAAGCTGGTGGTAAAGTACATGGAAGGCAGGAATTTGCTTTGAGGGAAGAGTGAAAGAAGTGGCTTTAGAAGAGACAGCATCATTATGAAATCTTGGATGATAGACACAAGTATATTAAATTGAGAAAAGATAAGAGCTGCCAAAGCTGAGTGAACACAGATGTGACCATGTGTGGCAGGCTATCAGGTATGACTGATGAGCCTTACTGTTCTTCAGGAAGGAAACCATTTTGAGAATTTGATGACCACTCTGACCAAATTTCTCCAGAAAAAAATACACTTAAAATGTATTTGGGACACCTGGATGGCTCAGTTGGTTAAGCGGCTGCCTTTGGCTCAGGTCATGAGCTCAGGGTCCTGGGATTGAGTCCTGCATCAGGCTCCTTGCTCCTCGGGGAGTCTGCTTGTCCCTCTACCCCTCCCTGCTGGCTCTTGCACATGCACATGCACACTCTCTCTTCCTCTGTTTCTTAAATAAATAAAAAAAATCTTTAAAAAATAAATGTGTGTAAGAAGGTGTTTTCTGCATAGCTTTGGCAAAGACCCAAAAGTAAGAGTCATAAACCCCCATATTCCAAATTAAGGATCCATACCACCTATGCAGGATTTGCAAAAACTGGTTTTGAAGTTCTTTGCTCATCGTGCAGCTTGAGGTTGTACAGGTTTGAGGAAGGAGGATGTTATCACAAGGAAAGATTGTGTGGGGCTGAGCTATTTTCCTCATTGCTCCAGGTAGGGAGGGGGAAAGAAGAGGAAGGGCTGGAGCCATGGGGGAGGAATATAAGGGATCCACACAGAGTACTTGGGAGACACAACGAGCTAGGCTTTATCTCATGACTGAGAATATGAAGACATGGAGGGAATGAAGCAGAGAGAAAATGACATGGTGCATTTACAGTGAGTAGCATTTCTCCAAAGTATCACCACAGGTGGGAACTGGCCTGGGGTTCCTTCTAAAGGGACTTCATTCAAAAGTACTGTTTGGGGAGCAGGAAGTTGGTGAGTAAAGTGGCCCAGCAGAAAGGTAGACTTCTGGGGCCAGTAGGCTGAAATGGCCAGCTGGAAGAGGAAAGACAGCATTGGATATTCCCAGGGGAAAAACTTTTGAAAGAACCCACAAAAGTGCACCATGTAGTCCAGAGATCACCCACCAATACCAAATCCCAATGATATCAGTTGAAGTCCCTTTAACAAAATCTATTCTGTTGACCAGCCATGAAGGGGCCAGAACTTCATAGCTAGTAAATGGTGAAGAGTTGAAAAAGTAAGGAGAAAAGAAGTCAAGGGGCCTTCCAGATCAAAGCAGTAACAGGCTGGGACAGAAGGATGCTTTAATTCAGAGAAGAGTTTGCCATCTCGAGTGTTATACTGGACTGGATTATCAAATAAAAAACAAATCTGGATTTTGTAAGAAAAGACTTATTCCAAAGGACTACTGTAGGAGGGGAGGAGAATTATTGCAGTGGGGGAGAACACTATGACCAGAAGATATGCATGCATCTCCAGGTTTAGGCAAAGAGGTTTTTTTGTTGTTGTTGTTTTGTTTAGGGAGCAGTAAACAAGGCTAGAAAAAAAAAAAAAACACAGGTGTTGGGAAGTGGGATGAAAGAGTAGTGTGATTAAAGAACAGATCAGAGAATGTTTTACTTTGAAGCCAGCCTACTCTCAGGAGAGGTTGTATGTGGTTCAAGCTGAGGATGAGTTGAAATTCAGGGGCCTAGAGGAAGGAGAGAAACAACCAAAGTTTGATTAGCAAAAGATTTGTTCCTACTGATCAATGGAGACAAGAGGTTCAGCTAATCATTTATGAGGCAAAGAAAGAATGAGATTAGCAGGGTCAGTGTCTGGCCTTGACATAGGTAAACAAGGAGGTATCCATTTGTCTTCTCGAAGTCATATGGAGAAGGATGGTAATTTGCAGTAAGCTGTTTCCCAGAACACAAAAGAGGTGGGGTGGGGAGCAGGGGGGATTTCCTAACCATCACTGTTTTCCAGTACTAAAGGGCTCAGGTAAAATTTAATACTGTCAGGAATTTTCAATTTCTGCAATAACAGTGTAGCTGTAATTTATAAAAGTTGCCAACATTTTATCCAAGAACAAGAAAATCTAGTCCACTGGATATGCTTGAAAGGATGGTAGCTTGTTAAGTCCCTTTGAATTCAGCTCATTTAATATAACAGCTCCACATGTAAATACACCATTGTATGTTCAATCTCAGGGATTTCTCAGATCCCAGGCTGGAAGATCTCAGGGTGTACAGAAAGGGGAAACTGGAAGCAGAGGAGGCAGCACACTTACCCTAGCAGCCTTGATGGTTTTCTGAATCAGATAAATAAGATATGAGGTTTGCCTTCTAGTGGAATTTACTTCAAGAGAGTGAAAAAGAAAACATGAACAGATTATTATAAAAAATAGAAATGTACATATACCATGAGAGATGTAAGAATTTAGAAGAAAATCCTCATTACCCAAAGAGCTATAAGATTTCACTAAAAAAGCATGATTTTTTTCCCCTTAGAGATCATCAGGAAAAGTGTTCTAAAAGGATATAGTTGATTCTAGCCCCAGGTTGGATTAGAAACTGTGGAGAGAAGAGGAGTAGGGGTATTCCAGCTGAAGTGACAATAAGCACAGGAGAAGAGACAGAATTTGAGGGGGCCTACATGAGGATTCGCAAGTCGCTGGAGTAGGAGATACAGGAAAAGAAGATGGGGAGATAATGTTCTTCAAGAGGCAGCAAGCCATGAATGCCACATACTAATGGACTTAATATGATTTCATTCTACACAAAAGACTAAGCCCCAGAAAACACCTGACATGGCAAAGTCATGATCAGATCCGTACTTTAAGAAATATAACTGCATCAATGTAAAAAAAGAGTTGAAGGGAGAAGACCTGGGGTTAAGATGGGTCAATGTCACAACTGGTATGCAAAGTGAACCACTTTTTAATACCACCTTCTGTTTATGACAAAATTATTTTTAGTAACAACCATGAAATGAAATAAATAATGTCATATAGCAATTAAGATGTTTTCCTATAGCTTTATGATATAATTTTGCCACTGAAGAAATTAAAAACAAAATCAGTATTATAGAGTATACACACACACACACACACACACACACATACACATACATGCATCTACATGTATATGGATAAGCTTTTTAGCATCTTTAGACATATTTTTGGAAAAAGGGAAATCTTACACATATGGGTCTGCCACAATAATGACTGTTAACATTAAAGTTTTTGTTAAGAGGCTCAATTTTGCAACTTTGTCAAAATTGAGATTTTTGCATATTCCTGATCAGTGATGAGTATGGCTAGATTTTTTTCATCTCTCTTCTCTGAATTGATTGAGGAACAAGTTTTATTAATTTTAAGTTTGAAATTTTTTTTTCACATGAAGATACTGATATTCTGGTGGATGGTTACAGTCTTCTTCTTTTTTTTTTTTAATTTATTTATTTGTCAGAGAGAGGGAGAGAGAGAGAGAGCGAGCACAGGCAGTGCAGAGAGGCAGGCAGAGGCAGAGGGAGAAGCAGGCTCCTTGCCGAGCAAGGAGCCTGATGTGGGACTCGATCCCAGGACGCTGGGATCATGACCTGAGCCGAAGGCAGCTGCTTAACCAACTGAGCCACCCAGGCGTCCCTACAGTCTTCTTTTTTTTTAAATGTTATGTTAGTCACCATATTGTAAAGCATTAGTTTTTTTTTTAAGATTTTTTTTTTTTTAATTTGACAGAGATCACAAGTAGGCAGAGAGCCTGGCGGAGAGAGAGAGAGAGAGAGAGAGAGAGGAGGAAGCAGGCTCCCTTCTGAGCAGAGAGCTAATGCGGGGCTTGATCCCAGGACCCTGGGACCATGGCCTGAGCCGAGGGCAGAGGCTTTAACCCACTGAGCCACCCAAGCGCCCCACACCATTATATTTTGATGCAGTTACAGTCTTAAACATAAGGAAAATTTTGTCAGAGATTCATAAAAATCTTATTTCACAGAATTTCTAAAAATTGAAACACAAAAACTCCAGATGTTCACCTAGATTGACAGAATGGAGCTAATTCAAATTCTGCTTTTTAATCTTCATAGACCCTAGACTATCATTGTTTGTTTCAGATCTACTATTTAAATGCAAGAATATATAATATCACAGGGTCAAGAGACCCTGACGCACGCTTGAACACTTCCAACACTTCCTTGCTATGGATATAGTCCAGGTACAGAGGCATGTAGCTTGGTCTGTATGTGTCGGGGGCAAACTGTATAAGGGGAATTTCTCTGGGTTAATGTCTGTGTGCAATGTTTTGTTTTTTTTTTTTTTTAATAATACACATGGGTTACTTAGAAGCTACTATAATTTGCAGTTACTGCTGAAATTCAGGAACAACAGCAGTCATTCTTTAGCACTTATACCAACAGAGGATTATTTTAGAGGAGAAATACATTATCACTGACGTTTTGTTTAGAGTTCTAAGTGCATGATGTAATAACAAGCAAATGATCTTTTTTGTCACTTACACTGTTTCTTTAAATTCCCTGTAATTTAAAATCCACTCCTTTGCTACCTGTAACTAACGCAACAGCTTTCACTGCCCCACTCTTAAATCTTCCACAGAGAAGAGAGGGGAAAATGGAAACTGGCAATTCAGTAAGTATCAACACTGGGCCTAACAGTATGTTGGATTCTATTAAGAAAACTCCTCAAAGAGATTATTATTTTGTCATTTTAACATGAAGAATATTAGGATCAATTGCCAAAGATTACACAGCAAAGGCAGCAGGGAATTTGGAATTCAAACTAAGATTGCTCTGACCCCAAAGCACATACAATTTCTATTCTACCTAACTGCTTCTTAAGGACAAGGGGGTGAGTTTTAAGTCTGTGGCAGAAGTTCTATGTAATTAGTGCTTGAGTTTGACAGCATCAAGAGAATGGAGAGAAAAGCCTGCCATTGGGAGGCAACGATACTGCAGGGTCAAAATGGACCAAATCTGATAATATCTTGGATGCAGGAAGAGTGAAGATGGTGAAATTCAAGTTTAAAAGCCTTGAAAGAAGAGAACCAGGCAATATTTGAGAAACTAATATCTAGTTGCTAATACTTTATTGAAATTTCAATGAGGGGCACCTGGGTGGCTCAGCTAGTTAAGTATCTGTCTTCCAACTCAGGTCATGATCCCAGGGTCCTGGCATATGGCCCTGCATCAGGCTCTCTGCTCAGCAGAGAATCTGATTCTCCCTCTCCCTCTGCCTACCACTCTGCCTACTTATGCATGCTCCTCTTTCTCACTGTCAAATAAATTAATAAAACCTTAAAAAAATTGCAATGAGATGAGTAAAAATCTAGCTACCGGGACTACCATCAGAGAGAGACCTACAATGAGGGGTGAATGCTTTTATAAGCTGCTGAGCATGGATAAGGGATGCTCTCTAGAACAGCAGTTGAACACAAATTGCCTTCTAAGAATGGGTAGTCTAGTTAATCATATAACTTTTGCTTACTGAGTAGGAAATGCAAGTTTGGAGGCAGAGCTGAATTGTTCAGGAAGGCAGAGAAGAGGTTAATGTAGCCATGATATTTAGTGGCATACATTTGCCCTATAACCTCAGCCCAGGGTAAATTTTTTTCAAATATCATAGCTTGGAGTGTTGACAAATTAACAGCTTTTCAAATACCTACATTGGGTACTGCCACACATGTAGTACTACTGGAAAGACAAACCAGATAGATAGATAAATAGATAGATACATAGATAGAACAAATGAGCAGATTTGCAAGGGCCAATATGCACAACCGTGCATACAGACTCACAGCAATTTAGGGTCATTTTGTTCATGCCATTTGGATTAATAGCATCTTCTGAGGCAACACATTTCCCAGGATGGCTCTTTCTGACACTTTGGTTTCTTTTCTTCTATGGTGGGATCCTGTTTCTTTTCCTATCATCTATTTTCCCCAATCACCAATACAGATGAGCCCAGAGCAAGTTTTGTTTACCTCTGTAGTACTCTCATAGGGGTAACTCTCCTGGAGTCTCACTGGCTACCTGCTGGGAGGACACTGCACTGAAGTTAACAGCCACTATGGGGCAGCAGGAAGCTATTTCCCTGCCTATTTCTGAATATCACTGGATTTCACATTCCTAAGACTGAACACTCTCATTCAGTATCTATCTATAATTCTTGAAAAATACTTTCAAATGACCAATTATTTTGATAGGTATGTTTTACCTACTTCTTAAAACTATATAAAATTTAAAAATTCTATTCATTCCATATTTATGAAGAATCTCAAATACCTTCAATATCTTTAATGGCATATACCAATGTAGCTAGATCATCTAAACCCTTATTTACAGGATTCTGAGAACCATTTATATTTTGAAAAGTTTACTCTTTCCCACATCTGAAGAGTCACATTCTACCTTTAGTCATTAAGAACTCAAATTTACTGAGTTTGCATGTGACAAGCGCAGTTCTAGGTGCTTTGCATAGGTTGACTTATCTACTCTGCACAACTCTTTTTTTTTTCTTTTTTATTAACATATAATGTATTATTAGCCCCAGGGGTACAGGTCTGTGAATTGCCAGGTTTACACACTTCACAGCACTCACCAACTCTGCACAACTCTGGAAGGTAGCTTCCATTCTCAATTCTTTTTCAGATAAGACACCTACTCAGAGAGGTCCAAACATTGCAAAAGTCACAAAGCTAGTAAGAGATGCTCAAGTTTACATCCACAGTGTTGTCTGGCCCCAAAGTATTGTCTGGCCCCAACACTCTTGTTCATTTACTCTAAGGCAGACCCTAATAAACAACAAGAACACAATTTTAAAATTAAAATGATTAAACTCTACTGTTGCACCATGGAAGCCTATGAACATTATGTGCACATGACAAGTCTATAAAAATTACAAGTTCTAAGGCCTTTCACCTGAACTATCGAGCAAACTAAGAAAGACAGGGAAGAAAAAACTACTTTGAAAGGGTTAAGGATTCCAAAGGCTGTAATAGCAGGTTTGTAATCAAGGGCCACCATAAAGAAACAGCAGGAGAGGGGGGAGGTAATCTTGGTCATGCTGTGAGTGCACAAGTCTTTAGTTTAGAATTGTGTCAAACCACCCAGGAGCAGAAGAGAAAGCTGTGTTTAAACTTTGTTCTTTTTCAAAATGGACATAGTATTTTTTTTTTCCTGAAGCCCCAAAACTGAAGATTAATTTAGAGCATTTGATTCAATAGTATCCAACAGAAAAGTTGGACTACGTTTTTGCTAACAGGGTTACTTAGGAGAAGTCTATTTTACCATATTAAAATAAAATAAAAATTATCCATACTATTTAGCAGCAAAAAGCTTTTGAACACACCTCCCAAGTAAAACCACAACATTCTTCAATTCTGCTTTCTGGAGGGTCAATCATTCTGGACTTAAGAAAGGGGCGGGGGGGCTGGAGATGAAGAAGAAATGCTTGTTTAAATATGTTGCTTCAATGTTCCACTACCTAATTCCCTTTACCCATTTGGAAGAGAGATCCATTTAGGCCATCTGTGCTCTTTCATTCACATCTATGGGTGTAACTTGGTTTTCTGAGGTGCAGAACAAAGTCTCCCAGGAACATGGTCGTGCAATTATATTTTTTTCCAAGCAGGAAAGCCAGATCTTGAGGTTTGGAAGAGCTAAATGAAAATGATGTTGGCAATAAGTTCTACAGCAAGTTGGTCCAATCTGAAAATGGGCACTTTATTTTTGCATACACTGCATCCTTTAACCACCCTGAATGGATTCATGCAAATCAATGAAAGATTGTTTTTCAGGAGGAAGAAACAGAAATACTACTTAAGGTATTTAACTTGATTAAAAGGACACAGATTTTTGGTAATTGAGCTTTCGTGAAACATCGTTCTGTTGAACAGGAAAAACCTGAGAATGGGAAAATGTAGAGATTCTACTTCTCTAAGAAGCTCAGTCCTGTCACCCCGAAAGCTAAATGTTGTGCCCAGTGATTTCACTGAGAACCAGCCCAAAAAAGAAATTTTACTTATTTCAGTCAGGGACTGCTAGAAGAAGAGCAAGTAAACATCTCACAATATAACCAATAGGGTTTTTTTGGTTCAAAATGTTATTAATGTGCTATTTTGTTTAAAATGTTAGTAAGAAGATAGCACTAACTGCCTTCTATTCAATACTAGTATTTCCACTTAATACAAAGTTCCTCATTAAATGACTTTAGAAGAAATTAACATTTATAAATAAGCACATTTTCTAATTAACTTTTCTGTAAAGATGACCTGGAACCTTTTTTATAGATTTGTGCCAATCATCTCCACTTTGCCTTCATCTGCTTATGAGAGCGTTAATTCTCGTATTCATTCTGAATGCTAAATGGATCCAATAGTTCCCTAATTTCTTTCCCTGGAAGTTGGTGCTCTACATCCATAGTATCTAGACTGCCTTTCCCTCCCCACAGATCCCCTCCCCCGCCAGCACTTCTGATTGTTTTCACAAAGGGAATCACAACACAGGATCTCCTCTGCTCCAGCTTGTTCAGTGCCCTCAATTTGGATGAAAGATATTTATTTTGTGTCTATGGCTGTAAAGAATTCAAATGCTTATTCTTTCTGATTAAACAGGTTGCTTCACTTTTTCACTATATATTTTCAAATGTCAGTGTGATTTTGTTAGAAGGAAAACCAAGGAATCTCTAAAAATTAAACACTGTAATTAAGATGGGACTCCCAGATATTCTCTTTCTGGAGATGAAAACAAAACTGAAAACCCGAGTCCCCTGAAATAAATGCATAGTCCTTTTGTATGTGTTAATTGCAAACACACAATGAAATTCCAAAAATAAGTCAACGGTCAATGTTTCAACTACAAAGAAACAAAGACTTGAGGGGAAAAAGAAATGTAAGAATTTAATGATTCCTGTAAAAACATCCTATGTGAAAATACTGCCACCCACCATCAATTCCCCCCACTTTTTTTTTTCCTTTTACTAACCACAGCACAGTTTTTCAAAGAATTTTTGGCATCTCCAGATGATAAATTATGTGAATTATTGTTGGATCAAAATTCCTTTGAAATAACTGCAGGTGTTCAAGATCCTGTCAGAGCAAATGCATTTTAAGTCCCCTGAAGACTGACACTCGGCCATTTCTCAGGCCTCTTTGAGGTAGAGCTCCTGTTGGGAGTGGCTTTGTTTAAAATTGGAGACATATGGAGAGCTGCGTGGTGAAGACAGGAGGAAGCCTGTCCAATTGGCACAGAATTAGAATCTAACTCTTGATTTAAGTCCACATTTGAGGGTCTCTTTTTCTGCTCTGTATTCTCCCCTTTATGTCTTCCTAATTCATAGTAAAATGCCACAAGAAGTGGTATCTCGTGGCTTTGGAAAAATCCTCTGCATCCACAATTTATTTTCCTTGAGTTTCCTCTATAGAAAATGGATTTAAAGATACTGTTTTTTAAATTAATACAGGAAGTTAAACCTAGCAAGTATCTCTGCCTTTTAAAAGAACAGATGGATGAATGAGTAAGTACCTCTGGTATTTTAAGAAAAAGGGAAGGGCACTAAATAAAACAAATTATAAGTCATATGTTAAAAGCATTTTACAAGTCTCATTAAATTCCTACATAAAATTTAGAAGGTAATTACTATTGTTCACTCTTATCAAGAATATTGAGGGTCAGAAAACTTAGGTTGTTCGGTGTCACACAGACAGCAAGTGACAAGAAGAGATTTTTCCAGCTTTGCTTCATTCTTACCAATGGCCATTCTCTTTCCATTTCACTCGTATTTCCAAAGGATCAACTTTGATAATTTTCTCTACTGTATTTAGGTCAAACCATAATTGCTAGTATTCAACTATTTTTGACCAACAAGTATGTTAATTCCATATAAATCCAAAGCAATTTTTGTTTCCTATATCATTTCCTGCTTTCATTATTTTTTCCTTATTCTTTTTATTCTGTTGTATTTCTCACTTTTTAAGTTTTAACAATTTATTAATTTTTTCAGTTCCTTTTTTATTATATACATAAAGTTTATAAAGTACAAGGACCTTGGCAATACCCCACTAATTTTGATTAGTATTTCCACTGTCATTTATTTCCAAATATTTGTGATTTTTGATTCCTTAATTCCTGAGTTATTAAAAATGATGTTTTTGTTTTTGCTTTTGTTTTTATCTTTGTATTTTTTGAAAGAGAACACAAAGGGTGGGGAAGAGGCAAAGAGAGAGAGAATCTTAAGCAGGCTCCACGTCCAGCACAGGGCCCGATGCAGGGCTTGATCTCACAGCCTTGAGATTCTGACCTGAGCTGAAATCAAGGGCTGAAATCACCCGTGCTTAACCGCTTGAACCACCTAGGTGCCCCCAAAACTGTGTTTCGAATTAACTAAATATATTTTGGGTACTTATAATGGACTTCTAAAAGTGTGCTGTGGTAGAAGTGTTGTGATACCAGTTCTTTAACATTGTAAGATGTGCCTTCTGAACTTAACTTACTTTCCATTTTTGTAAACATTCCATGTGTATTTTGGAAGAACATATATATCCTGACTGTTTATAGGTGAAGGATCCTACTGTTAATTATGTTGCTCAAGTTGTCTATAACCATAGCAATCTTGGTCTGCTTTATACTTGAAATACTGAGAGGTAAGTATTTTTAAATGTCTCATTCTGATGAGAGAGATTTATTTTAAGAGACTGTGATGGCTGTTAAGTATAAAAATCTGTACAGTGGAAGAGTGGGGCGGGAATTCAAAGTAAGAGTAGATGTGGTGGAGTCCAAATTCCACAGGGAAGCAGGTCGGAAACTCAGGCAGGGTTTCTATGTACAGTCTCAAGGATTTCTTTAATCTTCAGAAAACTTCAGTCTTTGCTCTTAAGACCTTCCAATGATTGGCAGAGGTATACCCACAATATGGAAAGTGATCTACTTTATTCAAAGTCTACTGAATTTAGATGTTAATCACATGTAAAAATACCTTCACACCAACAGCTAGACTGGTATTTGACCAAACAACTGGGCATCACAGCCAAAACAAATTAACACATAAAATTAACCCCCACACTATTCTACCGAGTGACAATTTTCGACTTATAGCTTTTCCTATACATTTAATTTTTTAAGTGTCAAGTGACCATATGCATTTCTAATATTGCTTAATAATGCTTAACAAAATCTAAAGGTGATCAGTATAATATAAAGATTTTAAAATAACTTAATTCAAATTATTCTACTCCTAACATATATTTTGCCCATTATCTTATTTCTATCTTATTTTTTAAATAAGCCACAAACAGATATTATCATTGCTATTTTACATAGTCATTTTAAAAAAGATTTAAATTTTTGTACTTAAGACATTCATTCTGGGATTATTTTCCTTCCTTCTAATGTATCGTTTGGGGGTTCCTTTAGTGTTTATTGGTAAAAGGTCATTTGCCTTGTTTGTCTATGATAATGGCTTTGTTTTAACACTCCTCTCTAAAGATAATTTAAAATGCTATGAAGTCCTAGTTTAACAGTCGTTCTCCACTCTGTTGATAATTCTAGCACACTAAACAGATCATTTGCAGATAATCTGCTTTTCTCTGAGTGCATTTAAGATCTTTTATTTTCCTCTATTTTACTACAGTTTTAGTACATTATATCTTAATGTATATTCCTTTTTATATTTTACAGTATTCATTGTGATTCCTGTGCTTCTTTATTTTACCAGTTCTGGAAATTTCTCATCTATTATCTCTTTTAAACAGACTCTCCCTATATTCTATTCTGTTTTCTGGAACTCCAGTTAAACAAATATTAAAACTTATTCTCTTCTGCATATTGCTTAATGGCATTTTCATACTTGCCACCTTTTTCTCCTTTGGTGTAGCTTTCTAGTTAATATCTTAAACTCCTTAGTCTACTTTAACTGTTCTCAATTCATCTATGTCTACTCTGCTATTTTACTTCTTCAAGAGTTATGCTCCTATTTTTAAACATCATGGCATATTTTTATTTGTTAAAGTTCTACCTGGTTATTTTGCAAATAAGTGTTTGTATGTTTGCTTTTTGTAATATGTTATCCTTGTCAGATTTTATGCATTTTTCATATGCTTAAAAAACTTAAATTCTCTTGTTTTGTTTTACTCTTTCCTATTTTTACTTACTTGCCCTTATTGTGTTTTATAATTTTGGGTTGTGAACTAATATTTGAAAGTTTGGGTTTTCCCTGTGGAAATACTGCTGGGTCTGAGTTAGGAATTTTGTTTGCTTCTGTCAAGTGCCTGTAGGCACTGCCTTACCACTCTGGAATCGCTGAGTATATTTCTTGATTTGGGGTTTACCTTAATTTCAAATTAAAATTATTTCAAACCCAAAATAGAAATGAGAACATGCCCATCTTTTAAAAATATTTCAAGGAAAAATTTATTGTTTTTTATCCAGAGCCCAGGTGAGATCAAAGATTTTCCTTATCCGTTCCCTTTGCTGCAATGGACTTCTTTCTCTAACCTTCTTTTGACACACAGTGTGGCCTTCTAATAGTCCAGGTTTACATAAGAATATCAGTGCAAACTTCTTGCTTTACATGGCTCAAGGCTCTATTTCCTAAGCCTCATGTAATTGATAGAACCCAGGACTCTGCACAGGATCAGCTACATAATTTGTGGAGCTCTTTGCAAAATGAAAATATGCATCCTTTATCCAAAAAGCAGGAAAAAAAAGTTACCATTGAAGTTACTACAATATTAAACTTTTTCCTTTCTTCCATAAACTTCTCTTGATTCATTATTGTGCTTTTTCATTTTCTATTTAATATCAAACTCCTTTAGGCATGGGACCACTCACAAGGTGAATGCAGACCCACACATCATCCGAGAGGCCACCCTAGGGCTTGACATTTGAAGTCTACCTGTTGCTAGGTTTGTCCTTCTGCCAACCACACCAATGTGCCATGCCTGGCCAGGCTGGAAAAGTCAACTTCTTCTTCCCATAGGTCTACCTCCCCCAGCCATAAGAGATGAGCCACACTCAAGGCTCAAGGCAATACAATCTGTACCGGGACATACCCAACACCTAGATTAGGGACACGTGAGTCACTCACCCCTGCTGAGTCACCTACAGAATATCCTATGGTATGCAGTCCGGGGTGGGGACAGCCACTATCATGCCCCCCCCCCCAGCACCAACTCTCTCTCAAGTTCACAACCAGACTCCATCATGGGCAAGGGGCAACAATGGTTGCTGAAGTAGCAGGGGAAGGGCAGCCTGGTAGGGTAGGGTCCCTTGCAGTGGGCTGCAACAATAGTCACTAGGTGGAGGTAGAGAGAGGGAAGCCATGTGAGGTCAGGGTCTGGGGGAGCAGGGACAGGGCAGCTGAGAACATGTCCAGAGTATTCAGGGAGGTGGTGGGTGACAAGACCATGCTTGCTCCATTGTCTTATCGAACTTCATTTATGAACCACAAATTCTGGGCGCCTAGGTGGCTCAGAGCATTAAGCACTTGCCTTCAGCTCAGGTCATGATCCCAG
The DNA here is from genome assembly GCA_004024625.1 of Mellivora capensis. Classification (NCBI taxonomy): domain Eukaryota; kingdom Metazoa; phylum Chordata; class Mammalia; order Carnivora; family Mustelidae; genus Mellivora; species Mellivora capensis. The sequence continues at coordinate 28,479 of PISX010013245.1, read as the reverse complement.
CGTCCTAGGATAGAGCCCCAAATAGGGCTCTCTGCTCAGAAGGGAGCCTGCTTCTCCCTCTCACTCTCCCTCTGTGCTCTCCCTCTCTAACAAATGAATGAAAGAATGAATGAACAAATAAAATCTTAAAATAAAATAAAATAAACCACAAATTCCAAGATAAAATTAAGAACTTCAAGAGGACAATGACAGAGCATTAAACTGCAAGTATAGTGCTCGCTTCGGCAGCACATATACTAAACTGCAAGTATAGAGAGGGCCCTTTTGAGCATGGCAATCCTGGCCACACTCTGTCCTGACTCTCAGCTACTAAGACTGGCAAACAAACAGCCAGGGGAAGTTGTCATTAGAGCATGGAAAATGGTGGCAACAGTCACCTGACAGGACCTGCGGGCTTTAGTATAGGAACAGAGTGAGCCAATGTATGCAGGGAGATTCCAAGGGAATAAATACCTTGACCTCACTTTCTTTCCCTTGCTCTAATTACCTATTTGTATCTCCCATTAGCCAAATCCTCAGGACCTCACAGATATCATACAAAAAGGTAACATTTTGAGGAATAGAACATGACAGAGGGTGAACCCTATTTCTGAAGGAGAACAGGTGCCAAGGAAGAACTCATGAGCTTTCTTTAAAGATCTTATCTATTTGTTTGTTTGTTTGTTTGTTTGTTTGTTTGACAGAAAGAGCACAAGTAGGCAGAGCAGCAGGCACAGGGGGAAGGAGAAGCAGGCTCCACACCGAGCAGGGAGTCTGATGCAGGACTCAATTCCGGGACCCCAGGATCATGACCTGAACTGAAGGCAGTTGCTTAACCAACTGAGCCACCCAGGCACCTCACTCATGAGCTTTCTTATAGTGCGTGTGTGTATATACGTGTGCATGTTTGTGTGTATCTGTGTAAGGGAGGTAGGGTAAAAGAGTGAACTTGCAAAATTGTCCTTCATAGTAACAATCAGTGATGTTGACTAGCAACTACTGTGTTAATTAAGCTTAAACTTTATTGTTTTTCACTGCCTTCTCATTGTCTGTTACTTATGATAGCAATCTGGCCTTGTAGACTTAGGGTTACAGTTGGGATTAGGAAATTTATTCAACAACTTTTTATTATAATTTAGAAGAAAAGGGGGGAGTTTGATGAAGAGGAAGAGATGAACTCAAGAATGATTTTGGAGGTGATATTATCAAGACAGTTACCAGTGAAATTTGGCAAGTGAGTAAAAGGAGAGAATTAGTATAAATTCTAGATTTATGGCATGCATACCAGTTATATCATGGGTCTAGCATACCAAAACAAGAACTGATTTGAAAAAACATATTTCAGATACCTAGAATATGAGATTTTTGAGGGCACTGGGGTGGTTCAGTTGGTTAAGCCTCTGACTCTTGATCACAGCTCAGGTAGTGATCTCAGGGATCAAGCCCCACATGGGGCTCCATGCTCAGTGGGGAGTCTGCTTGAGATTATTTCCCTCTGCCCCTTTCCCTGCTCTCTCTCTGTCTCTGTGTTCACTGCACAAAATTCTTATCCTTCTCCCTCTGTCTCTCTCTGCCCTCTCAAATAAATAAAATCTTTTTAAAAATATGAGGTTTCCATGTGGCATCAACCTAGAAACAGTAAGTATGATTTCTTCTAATCTGGCCTCCTTTTTTGAAGATTTTAGTTTTGTAGACATTTATTGAACAAGTTATTCCACCCTAAAAGACTTCATAACTGAACATAGATGCTTCTTTTCTCCAGAATTCCTAGAACCAAGTGAAAATTTCACCTTTCTCTTTTTTTCCACTTTCATGTAAATAGTCATTTATAGTTTTCCTCTTGATAGAATTTCTATTCCTAGAAAAGTAGACATTGTTACATATATTAACAATGAACAACATGAAATGCCTAACTGGATAATAATGAAAAGTGAACGTAAGCAGTTTGTAATAGCATGTAATAAAAATATAACTCAAAATGCCATCAGACTAGGCTGTCAGCAGTCAAAAGGCACATGCGTTTTAAAATTTAGACACTTAAGATATTACTCTTTATGTATACACAGCCAATTCCTCTCAGTAATGAATAAAAAATTCAAGATAAACACTAAGTGAGGCATAAAACATTTGGAATTGATTTGAATTTTTTGCCCAGCTTTTATAAGAGATTCTCACAATTCTCTATAGAAATTCTGGTCTGTGAACTATGTAAATTAGTCCTTTAACTGAGGCTTAAAGTAGAAGGATATACTCCAGAGATTGGACTGCCATCAGGGATAGAAACCCTAGTCTAGGCTATTTATTGAAAAAGCATAAATAACATCTTTTATTAGTGTGTAGATGTTCTCTGGAGAAAACAAAATACTCTTTTCATTCACGCTTAACAATTCCTTATAGACAATAAAGAGAATGCTTTATCTATATTTGAGAAAGCCGAGTTTAAAAGAGTTAATTCCATTGGAACATTTTTCTGTATTATATTCTGGCAAAGTTTTAATTTACATATATCTAGGAATATCCTCATAATATGAGAAATTACATATGTGACATAAATTACAGGCTTAGGGAAGGCTCCCTAGATAAAAATTTACTACCTTTAATATCTAGAAAATATCAATAGTTGGTCAGATCTCTGCATTACAAATTTTCCTTTTTCACTTTCTTAACAGTGTCTGTGGAAGAGAAGAAATACTTTCATTTTGTTGATGACTAATTGATTGCTATTGTTCTTTAATGTTTACGTTTTGGTGTCCCTTTAGGAAATGTTTGCCTAACCCTAGCCATGCATATTTTTCCTATGTTTACTTTTTACAAATTTTATAGTTTAGCTTTTACACTGTTCTAGTTGTCTATTACTGCATGACAAAACACACCACAATTTAGTGGCTTAAAACAACAACAACATACATTTGGCTCGTGACTCTGCCATTTGAGTCAAGGTTGGTGAGGACTGCTTGTGTCTGCTTCATTCAATGTCAGTGGGGCAGCTGGAAGGCTAAGGATGACAGCATGGGGAGGTTCATTCACTCACAGTCTGGTGGCTGATACTGTCTATTAGCTGGGATCATTGCTGAGGCTACTGGCCAGAACACCTACATGTGACCTGGGTTTCCTTATGATATAGTGGCTGGGTTCAGACTCCTTCAGCGAAATAGCCAGTAACAAGGTGTCTCACATATTAAGACCCAGCTTCAGAAGTCACAGAGTCATCTATCTTCTCTTCTTGGAGTGAGATCGTAAAGCTGGTGATATTAAAAACTGAACTGTATTCAAGAAGACAGCGTTTTGAAGGCAAGTTCATTCTACAGATATATTTAAAAGCAATACATACATTTAGGTATAGATATGTTTTGAATTAGTTTTGAGTATACTATAAGGTAAGGCTTACAGTTAATTATCCTTCCAAAATGGATATTCAGTTCTAGCATCATTAATTGAAAGGACACTGTCTCCCCAATTTGAATTTTATCGGAATCTTTTATAAAAATAAAATAACTACAGATAGGTAGATCCCTTTCTGGAATTACTCTTCTGTTCCATTGATTTATATGATGATCCAGAAATTAACACCACTCTCTCTTGATAACTGCAATTTTTTTTTAAGCTTTTATTTATTTGACAGAGGGAGACAGAGATCACAAGTAGGCAGAGAGGCAGGCAGAGAGAGAGAGAGAGAGGGAAGCAGGCTCCCCGCTGAGCAGAGAGCCCGATGTGGGGCTCAATCCCAGGACCCTGAGATCATGACCTGAGCCGAAGGCAGAGGCTTTAACCCACTGAGCCACCCAGGCGCCCCGATAACTGCAGTTTTAAAATAAATCTTGAAATCAGTTAAGGTAAGTCCTCCAACTTTGTTCTTCATGTTCAAAACTCTTTTGCATATATTAGTTCTTTTACATTTCCACATAAATATGAGAATCAGATTGCCAATCGGTACCCAAAAAAATCCTACTCGGATTTTGGGCAGATTTGCATAAACTCTATTGATCAATTTTTTAAAAACTGACATTTTAATAATATTGTCTTCCAAATCATGAACATGATATATTGGTACATTTATTTAGGCATTCTTTAATTTCTGTAAGGGTTTTTGTGGGCATATTTTCCAGTATGCAGGTTTGCCATATGCTATTATACTTTTTTCTGAAATATGTCACATTTTTTTTTTTAAAGATTTTATTTATTTATTTGTCAGAGAGAGAGAGAGAACGAGAGATCGAGCACAGGCATACACAGAGGGAGAAGCAGGCTCCCTGCCGAGCAAGGAGCCCGATGTGGGCCTCGATCCCAGGACGCTGGGATCATGACCTGAGCCGAAGGCAGCCGCTTAACCAACTGAGCCACCCAGGCGTCCCAGAAATATGTCACATTTTAAATGCTTTTTGTATTTTTAAAACTTCAATTTCCACTCGTTTATTGCCATTATATAAGAGTTTGTGATTTATTTTTTTTTTGCAATTTGATATTGTATTCTACAACTCTGCTAAATGCACTCAATAGTTATAGTAGCTTTTTTTTTTGATAAGTTCTTTTGTATTACTTACATTATCTTCCTTTCACTTCTTTGCCCTGCTTTATTACATTGGCTAGAGTCTACAGTACAATACTGAGCAGAAGTCTTGAGAACAAACCTACTTGCCATTTCTTATACACTTAGTTTAAATTAAGTATGCTGTTAGCTTTAAGTTTTTCAGAGATACCTTTTTCAGGATGAGAAATTTTCTTCCTTTTTTTCCCTTTCCCTTCCTTCTTCCCTTCCTCCTTTCTTACTTTATTTTTTTTTAAAGATTTTATTTATTTATTTGAGAGAGAGACAGTGAGAGAGAGCATGAGCGAGGAGAAGGTCAGAGGGAGAAGCAGACTCCCTGTGGAGCTGGGAGCCCGATGCAGGACTCTATCCCGGAACTCCGGGATCATGACCTGAGCCGAAGGCAGTTGTGCAACCAACTGAGCCACCCAGGCGTCCCAACTTTCTTACTTTATTTTTACAGAAAATGCTCTCAGCATTTTTAATATATAAAAAGCTTTCATCAATCAGATAAATGAAGATTGAGTAAGAGCTCAACAGAAACAAGACAAAGTACACAAGAAGGTATTCAATGAAAAGAAATGGAATTGGCCAGTAAATATTAGAAAACCATGTTTACCATCACAAATTCTAAAAGTTAAAATGAGATATATTTTCTACTTATTATACTGGCATAAATTTAAAGGTTTTATATATAAACTGTGTATATTTAAGGCATACAATATTATGATTTGATATACATCTACGTAGTGAAATGATTACTGTCAACCCAAATATCATATCTCCTCCAATAGAAAAAGTTCCTTTCTATTCTTATTTCTATTCTAAAATTAATGGGTATTGAATTTTGTCAAATATGTTTCCAAGTAGAATTTATTTATATGGTCATATGACTTTCTTCTTAATATTCTTTAATATGGTGAATGAATTATATTGATTTTCAAAAGCTAAACAAATCTTGGATTCCAGGAATGTACTTCACAAGATCATGATATATGGTCCTTTTATATGTTACTAAGTATATTTTGCTTTTATTAAGTTTATATCTAAACTTAGGAGAAATAGTTATCTGAAGTTTTCTGTTCTTTTAGTATCTGATTTTGTACACGGCATAATGCTAAAGTCATAAAATGAGCTAGGAATTATTCCCAACTCCTCTATTTCCTCAGTGTTACTAAGATAGGTACAATTTCTTTTTGAACATTTGATAGACTTGACCAGTGAAGCCATCTTGCCTAGAGTTTGTGTTGGTGTGTGTGTGTGTGTGTGTGTGTGTGTGTGTATTGGAAAGTTCTGAATGATCAATTCAATTTTTCAAATAAATATAGAGATGTTTAATTTCCTTTCTTCTATTAGTTTTTGTAATTGTCATCTTTTAAGAATTTTTTCCATTTCATCGAAGTCATCAAATTTATTATATACAGTTGTTCATGATATTGCTGTATTACTATTTTTGTTAACATAAGATACATACTGATTTCTCCTTTTTCATGCCTGATATTGCTAATTTGTGTCTTCTCTCTTTCTTGTTCAGTCTACCTATTTACCAATTTTATTGTTTTTATTAAAGAACTAGCTCTGTGTTTCATTTGTTTTTGTTTCCCCATTGATTTTTCTCATAATTTCTTCTCTTTTACTGATTTTCAATGTACTTTTCTTCCTTTTTCGTGCTTGTAAAGGTAGAAGTTTGAATCACTGACTTTAGATCTTTCCTCTTTGCTAAGATAAGCATTTAAAGCTACATTTTTTCTAACTACCACTTTAAGCGCAATCCATAAATTTTGATATGTTGTATTTTTACTTTCACTGAGTTCAAAATGCTTTTTAATTTCCCTTATGATTTCTTCTCTGCTCAATGGCTTATTTAAAAGTGTATTGTTACCTTCCAAATATTTGAGGACTTTCCAAGTATTTCTTTGTTACTGATTTCTAACTTAATTCTATTTTGGTGAGGAACATTCTCTTTATAATTTCAATCCTTCTAAATTTATCAAGATTGGTTTTACAATGCAGCAGCACATTGACCAGCCTGGTGAATGTACAGTGTGACTTGAAAAGAATGTGTGGCCTGCTCTTACTGGGTGAGTTGTTTTATAAGTGTCAGTGTCAAGGTCAAGTTGGTTGAAGTCTTCTACATACTTAATAATTTTCTGTCTACTTCTATCAATTGCTAAGAAAGAAGTATTGAAATTTCTGAATAAAATTGTGTATTTGGTCATTTCTGCTCACAGTTCCATCAGTTTTTGTCTTCTATATTGAAACTCTCTTATTAGGTGTGTACATTTTAGAAATTTTTATGTCCTCTTGATGAATTCACTCCCTTTATTTATCTTTATGAAATGATCCTGTTTATAACAACAAAATATTTTCATGATTTAGGTGGTAGTTGAAACCAGGGTTTGAAATGGTATGTGAGGGTGGGAGAGGAGAATATGGAATGAGAAAAGACAAAGGTTAGCATGAGAACCCTGGGGAACACAAACATTTAAAAATTTGGTAGAAGAAAATGAGCCCATGACAAGAGACAAAAATGAAACCAAGACCAAACCTGTAAAAGAACCATGGAAATATGGTGCTCCAGGAAGAGAAGAGAATTTTAAGAAGAACGTGTTTAATATAATGTCAAATGCTTCTAAGCCACTATTTAAGAGACGGTCTGAAAATTAACAATAGAAGGTAGCTCCAAGGAGGTTATTGATAAACCTAGCAAGTGCACTGCTGTAATGAGCTAGACTTGTAGTAGATATGAAAGGAAGGAAAAAGAGGTCAGTATCTTTAACTTAATGAGAGGAAGGAAAATATGAAGGTGCAGAAGAGAGAGGGCATCTCATAGAGGATATTTCTTAGAGTTTTTAGTTGATTGGAAGAAGAAATGTGACATAATGCCAGTATTAATTGGCATAATTAATAAAAACACCATTTTATCTCTTCATAAACTCCAGTGAGGATCATTTCTACATATCTTAAGGCACTGTTTAACTTTATTTTTCCCCTAATTTTTTTTGTAGAAGAAATACCAACTACTATTTTTGACACATCTGGTTTATCATAGAAACACCCATGATTTATCAATTATTTTCCTTCGGCTTCAACACTTTCCTCTTTGTGTAGTACAAGAATGTCATGTTTTCCCTTTATACTAATGTATACAACATGAAGAAAATATGTTTTCCAAGTAACATTCTGCACATAAATTTCATATTTTCCATCACTTCTAATTTGGAACACAACAGTTTCTTTCAGGTTTCTAACATGAGATAGCCTACATTTAAAATGTGAAGACTACCATAGTTACAACAATGTATAAACTGTTATTGGTATAAAGAGTAGTAATAGTAACAAACAATGCATTTTTCTTATTCACATGTCCATGTGTAATTTGCATATACATTATATATTCTTTTTTTAAAATGATGGAGACAATCTTTGCTAGTTTTTAAAAGGCTACTCTCTTAGGGTTCTTAATCATTTTTAAGTCACAGGTTAAACTTGAGAACCTGACAGAAGTTATAGTTCATGTTCCTAGAAGAAGGATGTATATCTATATGTACATATAATTTTGCCCACTCTTTAGAGTTAAAAGCATCTGATTTAGAGAAATATAAACTTCTTGGATATTGATGATAACGTCAAAGGAAAAATATAGAGCACAGCACCATGATCCAAAAGCATGACTTTTGGAATCGGTTAGATTTAGATATAAGTCTTGACCCAGCACTTAGTAGTTGGATGATCTTGGCCAAGTTACTTAGCAATTAGCTAACTCTTAGCTTAAGTATACTCATACATAAAATGTGGTTGGAGAAAGGACTAAATCAGCTAAAAAAAAAAAAAAAATGTAAAGTACATGACCAGTGCATATTTCAGTGTTGGCTTTAAATATCAGGGAAATAACTTCAATGGAATGGTTCATAACAGCATAAAATGTTTTTGTTTAGTTGTTTTGCATGTTCAAATCTGGTTTTTTTTGGATGAAGAATCTCACAGAAAGTAAGTGCATCTCAAGCTACAAGTTTCTAACTGCAGAGATGAATATAGGGAGTATCACTGCACTGACTGGGTAGTGTTCAGGTAGAACCAGGCTCTGGTAGGGAGAGGGATTCTAGGCACATGACCACCAAGTGACAAGACACCACATACTAGGAGGTACAACTAATTACCGTTGGTATTTCAAGTACCCTATAGAGAAACATGTGTTTTACCAGGTCGTCCCCAGTATTAGGAATTCTAAAGGCAGCTATGCTGAAAAGGTGTTTAACATTGCCAGAACAAGCATACATCCATATATATTTCACAAACAAGATAGGATAATTGATATTTAATTTTATCAAATGACCTGAGTCATCCTCTTATGTTTCAATCATCAAATATAGTTTTCTTGGCATAAAATATTTTTTTTCTAGATTTTAAAATGTATTACAAGGCTACAAGAGTAATCCTGGTTGCAAAGGCAATTAGTTTTGGCTCATCTTGACATACTTGGCCTCTTACAATAGTGCTCTCCCAAAAAGCCCCTTAGTCTGAGGCACAGACTCACTAAAGAGGGCGAGGCTTTAATTCAAATTTCCTTGTCTCTTCTCTGATTTCAACTAAGGAACAGTATCCTAAGGCTGTGTGCTGACCTCGGAACATAAGTCTAGACAGAACACTAAAAATTGCCTTTAAAAGGTGCCATGAACAGTATCCAAAATATCATCCGTTGAATAGGTTAGACAATTTACTGTGCCAAAATCCTTCTATGTGTGGTTGCACCCAAAGCAGGTGGTTCTATGGAAAATATATCCAAGACCATTCTGTCTCAGTTTACTTTGAGCAAAGCCAGTTTTTAAATTTAAAAAGTACTTGCTTAGATGTCTCTGAGATGTTTTACTGGCTTAGTAATCCAAGCAACTTCTGACTGAGGCTAAGGGAAGGTATCTTTCTCTGAGGATCCTTATCATAGGGCAAGAGCTTTTAAATGTTTTGGGAAAGCTCTGACCTTCTGAAGTTGAGTTTTGTTCAGGACATGAAGATTTTAAGGACATCTGCCTCCTTGCCAATTTTATTATTCCACTATTTTTTATTTAAATTACAGATTCTTTTTTGTCTCTTTCTCCGTGACAGGCTGGCACCAAATCATCCCCTGAGGAGAGCAGACATTCCAAAGGATGTCCTGCCAACAATAATGGAAAGCTGGATACAACTGAATGGTATAAAAAGGTACCTGAGATGCTTAGAAAACTGTAAAGTTTAATGCTGCACACCAGAGCCCATGCCAATTACTACAACTGCTGGTTATACATGAAAAATGTGTGTGTGTATGTGTATGTGTGCATGTATGCTTTTAAATTCATGGTCTCCTTTTTAATTTGTTGCTTATGAATCTCTACACATCTGTCTTTTAAAATGCCTTGTTTATAGGGTCAACAATTTCTGTCTAATGAGATGGGCCAAAAGACCTTTAATCACTCACAGACTCACAAGGAAAATGACAGTGTGTCCCAAATAAAAGACTGAGGAGGAATTATTGCTAAAATATCTTAAATGTTCTCCAGTAACATTTGCCAAACATAATTTATAATACTGGCTGAACCATTCTTCCCTTTAAGGGGTATGCACTCATCTGAAGTAAATAGTGTATCAATACCTTCTGAAGTCTCAAAATGTGAATCTATCTTTTTTAAATTCTAAGAATATTATGTAGAAAAGAGTAAGGAACTATCTCCTTAATTTAAACAAATGGCACAATGCATTCACTGAACATCCAAAGCCTCACTGAAAGACACAAGACTGAGAAGATGAAGCAAAGCCCTATTTTCCCAGAAAATTTGTATTTTACGAGGAAAGACACAATCTTTCTGGAAGACTTGTCTTTGCACCTTCAAAGGTGGTTTGATTATTCATTAAGCAACTGTGCCCTAAATCACAGAACCATAGTAAAGAATAACTTTAAAACATATTGCAAATGTAAATTACTAAAGCCTTGAAGACAACATGTATTTCATGTAATTTTGTAAGAAAGGGAGGGTACAAATGGACATACCATGCAAAAAGAAGTTTAAAGAAACAATGACATAAATTGCTACTACACTTAGGTAAGCAATCCTTCTTAAATGAAACTTTAAAATAGGAACAAAGACCCTGATACTGGAGGACCCACTATAGTGCAACTGATTTAAAGCACCAGGGGTTTAAACGCTCACAATATATTATTTTCGGTAAGTACACTTCTGGAATGTTTCAGTTTGGATTAAGCATCCTGAAACATGGATTTAATTAAAGGAGCCCTTCAGATAATTATGGGACTGATTTTCAAAGGCACGCTAGATGATTCAGATTCCTGGTAACATTCTGAGCTACATCATTTAAAGCCTGGTCTGGAAGGACTATTCTTTGAGAACTTACCATTTTCCAAAAGCTAAAGAAACTTCCTGGCTGAATATTTAGAAATCAAAAATCGGTACTTAGAGCATTTTTATGTTAAATAGTGTCGATTGTGAGCGAATTTTAGGAGTCTCTAAGGAAGGCCTCAAAAGATATGGCTGGCATTTGCTGGGACAAGACAACATCTGATTATCTAGAAGCCAGCTAAGACTTCTGGTACCCCTCCCAAAATTCTGATCACTGAAGACTTTATGGATACTCAAAACACTATAATGTCTCAGCTCAAGAACAGGTAGAAACAGTGACTTCCAAAAGGGAAGTTTATGATCTTCCCAGGAATGAGGAAAACAAGCTATTGGGGTCTAGAAAAAAAATACAATTTCTATCTATATTTATTTTTTAACTCACTAAGAAAACTTGTATGTATACATTTAAAATGCACCTCATAAGTTAGAACAGTAGCATATGGATATAATGTATAAGTAAATAGCTATATATATGTTTGGACACAGTGTCTTTCTAAATGGAGATTCAAAATCCTGAGGCACTTCCCTATTCTGGACCTCTTAGCATCTCAGAATGATGGGAATAGGGTCAGTGTTCTGCTGCCTGCTACTGCCTGATAGCAAGGTGGGGTATTCAGTTATTAATAATAAAACTTATTATTAGAGACAAATATGATGGGCTGTGTACTCATTTACTCACTCAGCAAATATTTACCAAGCACCTATGAGATCAAGGGATAAAAAGCAAACAAAGGAGACACAGTTCAAGCTTTCATACAGCTTACTCTAAGAAACAGAATTATAATTATTCTCATTATCCTAATGAGGAGAAAGAAGATAAGCAAGGAAAAAAATGAGGAAAACCTGCAACAGAGTTACATTCTTCTGATGCCAGATGAAAACATTACCTGTGTGATATTCTTGCCAAAGATGTTGAACCAAACTCAAACCTGACAACATAATTAAACACACTGGAATGAAAAGGTATTCTTTAAAATTTGTAATAACATGAAAGACAAAAAGAAGTGGGGCACCTGTTCTAGACTGCAGATGACTAAGTAAATTAAAACATATGATTCTTCTAGGATCCTGGACTAAAGAAACAACAGCTATAAACATTACTAGAATGAGTATGTAACTGAAATAGGGACTGAAAATCATATAATAGCTTTGGATTAATATAATTGTTCTTGACTGCGATGATTTTGTTGTCATTACTTAAAAGAATGACCTTGTTCTTGAGAAATGTGTACTGATGTAGGCAAAACTAGAAGAACAGTATAAGGTATTGATTGACCATTCTTGCAACTTTTCTATAAACTTGAAAATTTTCAAGATTAAAGGTTACGAATAACACAGAAAGTGTGTGTGTGTGTGTGTGTGTGTGTGTGTGTGTGTGACATCGATATAAGGGAATAAGAGCAATGAGGGTGGATGGAGCTGGGAATATCATTTTATGTTGGTGATGGGAGAGACCCTCTCTACTATGTTGATCTTTGAGCAAAGATATAGCAGCAGAAAGAAGTGAAGAAGCAGACCATGTAGCTATCTGAGAAGCAAGAGTTCCAAGCAGCATACCAACTAACTGGAGAAAGAGAGAAGATTCCAATGGGACTGAAGGAGAGTGAGTGAGAGGAATGGTGGAAAGAGATGAAGTCAGACAAGTAACAGAGAGTAAGATCCTTGCTGAGCCTTACAAGGCATGAGGAACACACTGGAACTGTATTCTTAAGTATGAAGGGGAACCAGTAGAGGTTTCTGAACTGAAATATAATGTGGTCAATTTTGAGTCTACTGTAAATGGAACTGTTTTCTTAATTTTAGTATTGTTCATTGTCAGTATATAGAAATATGATTGATTTTTGCATATTTTTCTTGTACCCTTCAAAGTTACTGAATCCATTTATTACTTATAGCAATTTTTTTGAGGATTCCTTAGGATTTTGTAGGTAAAAGATTTGTGAATAGTTTTATTTCTTCCTTTTCAATCTAACTGATTTCTAGTTCTCTGTCTTGCCTAATTTTAGTACTACCTCCAACATAATGTTGAAAGAAGCGCTGATACTGGATATCCTTGTATTTTCCCAATCTTAGAGGAAAACATTCCATTTTGCCATTAATTATGATGTTATCTGAAGGTTTTTAGTAAATTCCTTTTTTCTGGTTAAGGAAGTTCTCTTCTATTCCTTGTTTGTTGAGTCTTTATCATGAATAGTGGTTGGCTTTTGTCAAATGTTTTCTCTACATTTATTGAATTCTTTCTCCACTGTAATTTATTTTGAAAGGAACATTTTGATGGCTTTTGAGGAAGAGTGGGTCAAAGGCAGAACAGAGAGACCTTTTACAGAGCAATTTTAATAGTCCATGCAACAGACTGTGATGGGTTGGACTATGATGATGGCAGTGGAGGTCATGAGAAGTAGGTAGATTCTGAGTAAATTTCAAATACAGAACTAGTAGAATTTGCTGATAGATAGACTATAGTACACGAACAGAGTAGACTTCAAGGAATACCCTGGAGTTGGTTTTATTGTTGTCTTGTATTTCTGAGCAAGAATGAGGATGGAATTCCCATTTACTAAAATGGAGAAGTTTTCTTTTTAATATACCTTCTATTTTAGAGCAGTTTTAGATTCATAGCAAAGTTGAGAGGAAAGAACAAAAAATTCTCATATGTGCCTTTCTCCCCCCCACCCCCATGCACAGTCTCCCCCACTGTCAACATCTCCTCACCAGCACTGGTACCTGTTTCAACCAAAGTCCATGGTTTAAGTTAGGACTGACTCAGTATTGTAGTTCTATGGGTTTTGCCAAATGTGTAGTAACATTTATTCACCATTACAGAATCATATAGAATAGTTTTACTGCCCTCCAAATCCTCTGCGTTCTACCTAGTCATCCATCCTCCCTCCCTAACACCTGGCAACCACTAATCTTTTTGTTGTCTCCATAATTTTGCCTTTTCCATATGTCATATGTTTGGAATCATATAGTATGTTTACTTTCCAAATGGCTTTCTTTGCTTAGTAATATGTATTTAAGATTCCTCCATGTCTTTGTATCTTGATAACTCATTCTTTTTAGTACTATTATTTCACTGTATGTATGTACCACAGTGTATTTAATCAAATCACCTACTAAAGGATATCCTGGTTGTTCCTGATTTTGGACAATTATAAATAAAGCTACTATAAATACCAACATGCAAGTATTTGTGCAGATATGAGTTTCCAACTCATTTGGGTCAATACCAAAGAGCATGATTAAAAGCTGCTATGGTAAAAGTATATTTAGGTTTATAAGAAACTGTCAAACTGTCTTCCAAAGTAGCTGTACCATTTTGTATTCCCACCAGCAGTGAATAAGAGTTCCTATTGCTCCACATTCTTGCCAGCATTTAGTGCCCTCAGGGTTTTTTATTTTAGTCATTCTGAATCTCTTGCCTTGGACGGCAAAGCTGGAGTCCTAGTCATGATCTTTGTGCATACTTAAAATACTCAATCAAGATGTCATAGGTGGGACTGAAAATCCTGGGGTGCAGTGTGACTGTGTACCAGGCTGGTGTAGTCATAGTCCAAGCCATATAATTTGACATCAAGCAGGCTGATCTCATTGTTGGCATAGATGGCCATGGGTTTGGGAAATATCAGACCTCAGGGGGCAGGAGGTCATGCACCAGTCTCCGCATGTCCTGGTAATAAGCCAGGTGGAGCATGGGGTCTCGGCAGTGGGTGCCAGGACCTAGGCTGCAAGCAAGGATGAGGCAGCTTGCCACCTGCAGCGGCCCTGGCATCACAGCCAGGGCCTAGTGGCCTCCCACAGCTCCTCACCCACACCCACCACCCATTTACATGGTCTGAATAAATGTACATTGCAAAGTCACTCAGCCTAAGTTCTTTAAATGAGCTCCTTATAATTTTAGGGTTCTAACAGAACATCCTGTAAATGTGTGGAATCATCTTCATAAAGATCTGCAACCTTTTCTTATAAGACTTTGAAAAGTATTTTTCTTGAACTGTACATGCAAAAAAGAACTTTGAAGGTTTTTTTAGATCAAATCTCTCTTTTTCCACCAGAGGCAGCTGAGGCCTAGCAAGTTTAATTTCTCCAACTGTGTTTGCGGTCATTTGCAGTAGGATAGCTAAAGAACTACTTCACACCCTTTCCATTACACCATTGTGTCCCTTGAAATTAACTGTCAGTAGTATCATTGCCAATTCTTCTTGCCTCTCTTGCTTGGGCAATTACAACTCACCAAAGTCTCCTATTCTGTTCCACAAAAGCTCTATTTCTTTTTGAAATGATCAGTCTACTTACAACAATTAAAACTGAGAGAGTGAAGGCAATCCTAAAATCATGACTATTCAAGGAATATTTTAATAAATTTTAGATTAGTTTTCTTTAAATAAATTTCAAAACCTGTAATGTAGATACCTGAATTGTTCAAGATTTCCCTATCCCTCTCTTCCTGTCATCCCTTTTCTTAAAAGCTAAAACCTGACCTTTCCTTAAGTGAGCTCTGGTTGCCTTTCTGTGGTTTCCTTGTGCCTTGGGGTCCTATCTTTCCTACTGGACTCTCCTTTAGGTTAATGACAACTAACACTATGACAGCCACTTTTATGTTACCATCCCTTTCTAGAATTATATACCTCATTTTGTACAAATCCTAGGATTCTAATTTATGTAGAGATAACTGCACATTATGTTCTTCCCTAACAAACAGAAAATGTTACTTTCAAGCCAGTTATAAAATAATAGCAAACTATGTCAACAAAAAGAGCAGGAAGAATTTATTTCCTGACTTCCTGAATTAGGGAAAATATCATTTCAACAAATATCAGAAACATACTATGATATGAAATCTATTTGAGCAAGCAGATTGGGATTTATCACTAGGAAAATGTAGAAGCAACTGCCATAGCCATCCTCTGGGAAATTAAAAAATAATAAATAAATAAATAAAGAGCCAGCAAGTAACTGTGAATGAGAAGATGCAGATGTTTCACAGAAATAAAACACTGTCTTAATGCTGCTCTGACTATACTTAAATATAGTAATTCTACACAATGACAGATTATCCCAAGACACTAATGGAAAAGAGGTTATCATTATGAGATATTTATAATAGCTAGGTTCTGTCTCAATGTCAAACTGAAATATCATACATGATATATGCACAGCAGATACAATCATACTATAATCATACTAAAAATGAAACTCAAACATAAGAAAAAGTATGATGCTACCAGAAGTGAGGAAGGAGTTTCGTGAAGATATGAAAGAAAGTTGGATTAAAATAGAAAAAATAACCCAGTTATCTTAGATATAGTGGTTATCATATTTAATTTAGTTTTATTTTATTGATTTAGTCTATTTCAACTACTCATTTAGACCATTCACTTCTTTTTCTTTAAAGATTTATTTATTTATTTTAGAGAGAAAGAGCTCATGCACAGGGGGGAGGGGCAGAGACAGACTGAGAGAGAGAGAGAGAATCTCAAGCAGACTCCCCCCTGAGTGTGGAGCCTGATACAGGGCTCTGTCTCACAACCATGAGATCATGAGCTGAGCTGAAATCAACAGATGGACACTTAACAAACTGAGCCATCCAGGCGCCCCTGTTCTTTTCTTATATAACACTGCAGGAGTTCAATATTTGAACTTTTGAAAAAGTAACATGACAATTAAATTTTGAAAATACAAATAGTACAAATTTGTTCCTGTGATGGACTTCAAAGTATTTATCATTCTTCTAAACAATATTATGTATTTGATCACTGAAAACCATCATTTATTACTGTATTATATAGCGTTGTAGTGGACAAACAAATCTATTTCTTAAAATATATTATTAAAACATTATTTTGTCTCCCATTTTCTTTTATTTTTATTTGATGAGGCTAGATTTTTCTGTCTTTGGAAGTAACAGTTTCAATATAAACATTAAAATGTCCAGAACCATGTAATAGCTAAAACTCTGAATTTATTTTAAAACTAAGGCAACTTCTACTCCTCCTGTCTTCTTTCCTAAGCTCACAGCACTACGACAATACCTTCTGTTTCTCAGCACAAATATCTGTTATCCCTCAGTCTAGGCAGCCCTCATAGATCAGCCTTTCCTTTTGCTGACTTTCATCATCACACTGATTCATGGGTAACATGTATACATTTCCTAACCCCAATAAAATCTGAATATGCAGACTTCAAATGAGACCACTCACCTCTTGCTAATTGCCAGCATGTTGCCTGGCATCCCTCATCCTAGAAATTTCAGGGGACAGTAAGATCTCACACTTAGAGTGGTCTTATAAAAAACTCCTCTCTACACAAAACACTAAGGGGTAATACAACTATTATATGTATCATTGTTTCAAGCCCATTACATCTATGGTGCAAGCCATCATTATATTCATGTTGGTTCATGTGTCCAGAGCAGCCAGCGTAAACTTGGACAATGTGCCAAAACTAGTATGTTCAGACCACCAGAGTCTCTGGAATGGTCACTGTTGAAAAGCTGGTACAGATATTGGTCATATTATTTATCTTTCCTATGTCTCTTTATAGACCTGAAAGAAGCTTATCTTTTAGCTGTGAATGCCTGAAGATGGCTGAGGCTAAGTGGGAGGGGTAGGGTGGGGCTCTCACTAGCTCTTACCAAGATTTCAGTCTCTGCTGCTTCCTGTCCTGGCCCTTGGGCCCCTTAAAAGGGTTGACTCCAGCCCCAAGAGAAAGAGACCCCATCACCCACCACCCTCTAACCCCACTCTATTCATTCTAGGCTCTACCATGCACCCTCCCCAAGCAAGACACTCCAGAGGTGGGTCAAAGGACCAACCATAGGCAATACCTGCTATCACGCTCTGTATGACCTTGGGCAATTCACTTTAGCCTTTATGCTTCAGTTTCTTCCACTCGAAAATTAGAACAATAATAATACTTATCTCATAGGGCTCTTCTGAGGATTAAGTGAGCCTCACTCATATAGCAGCACTAAGTTAAGCACAATCAATATATTCAGTTGATATGAGAGATTTTATTGACTAAAGGGATCACATGAAAATTTGCAACCAAATACCATACCTAAGATAAGTATCAGATATGCACATAAATAGACACACACATATACATATATGTGAACGTAAACTTTATACACTGACAAGTGTTTAATTTACTTTACTATGTTGCTGCAAAGTCCAACTACATGCTGCAGGGAACAAATAGGCCCTGGGACCACATACAGATAAATAGAACAGGTGAGAGTCGTATTCCAGATATCTTTGCTAAGGCCCAAGGCACAAGAGTGAAGAAGTTTGGATCATCCAGCCTACTTGATCATCAGCTGAATACCACGAAGTAAATGCAGTCAACACCATGTAGAAACAAAGTATAGCCCAGCCAAGCCTTGTCTGAATTTCTGACACACAAAATCATAATATAATAAAAAGGTTGTTGTTTTAAGCTGCTGAATTTTGGAGTAGTTCTTTAGGCAGGAAGAGATAACTAAATACTACCTTAATTTAGGCTAGGCTTTATTCAGGAAATAGTCTTGCTGTAATTAAGCTTATTTTTAGATTATGAAGTGTCATGACCAACTTACAATGTGCTTGTCTCTGGGAACAGGAAAGCCTGAATCTAAGTACATTTGTTTGAAAAACTGAGATGAATCCTGGAAAATATATAATCCTGAAGAGAAACTGGAGTCTTGAAGATAATCCTGACCCACGTTAGTCATTAAAATGCACAGATTTCTATAAAAGTGCTTGTTGTCTACCTTTTTACCCAGCCTCATCTGAATTGCTGCCCTAATCCTTGTTTATACAGAGATGGGTTTGCCATGGGCTGGGGGCACAGTGAGGAGAGAAAGAATACTACAGTCAAAGCCTGAACCAGTTATTTCACTTAAATTCCCATAAGATATGGAATGCAAGCATTTTATGCACACACATTGCAAAGAGCACAGCTACAATACCCTGAAGGCCTCAGCGCATCAGAGGAACAGTACCTGACAGGTCACTGCTGTCCTCAAAAGAAGCAGCGACACTGTTAGGAGTGGCAGAATTTGACAGAAGACATGTCAGTGCCCACTGACGTAATGATGTCTGGCTTGGTACAGTCAGGTAGAAAGGGTCAGTAATTAAACAGGTGATCCACATAGTCATCAGAGGAGAGCAGGCGGAATAACCTCGCAGGCATGCTCTGAGCACTGGAGGAAAAGGTGTCAGGGAGCTAGGACCTTGTGGGTAGAGTGAGCACCATCCATGTATGTCTGCATTCTCTTAACTCAGCTCCTCTGAGCCAGCTCTCTGGATTCAGTGTTGCCTCTCTACAACAATGTGAATCATGCCCAGGGCATGCTGAACACTCACGGCTACAGAGCCAATCTCTGCTACCAGCACTCATGTGGTTACCAAGAATCAATCATTCTGCTACAAAATCTATTATACCTGTGACTGCCAAAGCACATTTTTGATGAATATTCTGTAAATCAATGAGAAACTAATGCAAATATCATTGTTTCCCACAAAACTGGTTAGGCAGTTTTTCAGTAAAGACGAGTCACTATAAAAAGATACTGTCAACTTAGTCCTAAATGATAAAATTGTACAAGACTGAAACAAAAATGTAGAAAGATTATGTGCTCAGATTCCTTCACAATTCTCTTTTAAGTTCCTGCCCCTCTTGAAGAAACAAAACCTGGAACTTATATTCTGGGAGATGTGGGAAATGTGCAGATACCTTTAGAGAACACTCAAACTTCACCTTTCATGCTTTGTTCTGGATGCCTCTCAGAACCAAATGGCATTCTATAAAGTGCTGTTCCATCTCCTTTTGTGAACCACACACAAGGGCAGATTTAGGCTAATACTCCTCTGCACACAATTTACTATAAAATAATATTTGTCACTACTATCACTATAACTATTTTGCTGCCTTTTTCCTTTTCCTAAGTAATTCTTGATATTGATTTAGATCTAGGATATGTTTTATATGTTTTTAAATCATCCCTGACTCCTAAGAGATGAGAATGTTTAAACTTGTCTATGTTTACCAGCTTTCACAATCTTATTTGGAAATAGAAGACTGAATTGCCCATGGTGGTCCAGAAACCTGGTTCCATTGGCTTTGATGTAAGTCTACTGAGAAAAAAAAAATTCAAGATCTCAATACTTTGTATCAGAGATTCTAACCCTTGTTCTAAGTCATAGTAGCTAGGGTAGTAAATTACCTAGTAAGAAATACCTCTGCAAATCTCAGTCATGTGTACAATGTAAGTTCATCTCCTACATGCAGAGTCCACTTCTGAGTTCCTGGCCAGCATCATTCAGCAACCAAGGCTTTTCTCATCATTCCTTAACCATGGGAATCCCCTGTGGGGTTTTCTGCATGCACTCAGCAAAGTGAGGTGAAGAGTAAGCACAGGAACTGGTGGAAGAGTTTTTAATGGAGTAAGCCTGAACGTCATACATTAATCCTATTCATGTTGTATTAGACAGAATTTAGTTGTCTAGTGACATCAAACTTGAGAGAACACAGAGAGAACATCTAGCTGTGAGTCCTGGAAGAGGAACCAAGTCTTAGCAAGCATACAGCAGCCTTCACTGCAGAAGTCCTTCACTGAATATGTTGCTAACATGAAATGACAAACTCATCCTGTGTCCTAAAATGATACTGAGGAGGTAAGGGAAAAATTTTCTCCCTTCTAAGTTGTATTGCCCTCCTTAATGTAAAGAATTAAACTGAATCTTTCCTGTAATGTATTATAATATATTCTAAATTATTGCTACCAGTAACCAAGTTATTTCATTGTTTTAATGTGCATCAAAACTTACCTTCCATAATGTTACGTATATAGTTATGGAATAAAGACATTACCTCAGTAAGAATTAAGAGAAATGCTAAGAAAGATGACCTTTCAATAAGCCCTGAGTAAAGTTAACTTTTAAACCAAATTTCATTGTTATTACTGATTTTCAATTAAAGAAATGTAGTTGCTTGATTGACCTGTTTGATTTTTTTAAGATAATGAGAAATAAAAAGGCTTTTATTACACAAGGATAATTACAGAAATTCAGAAACCACAATCTATGTTCATCTCAGACTGTGGAAGACTGTATGAAAACCAAATGTGATATGAAAATAATAAAATTATAATTTAAAATCTGGAGGATATACTTCATAGAGGTTTATCCCCAGGAAAGCCAAGCTAGAATTACATAAATTAGAGCTCTAAAAACATTCTTCTTAATATACAATTTAGAAATGAAATAACCAAATCCAATTTAAAGGAAATATTCAAAAGGATTAATTTAAGATGTTTCACCAAAAATTCTTTACATGTCCCAAGGGAACAAAATGTTTAAAACTATAATCCAGAAAAAACTTTAAACTACGAAAGGAAATAGCTCCACTGCACATTTCTAGTATTTTTGCTAATATGCACAATAAGACATTATAGATCAAATAGTTTTAATGAACACTCTTTATGGAATGCACCCCTCCAACTCCAGTTCTTGCAGTAGAAAGATAATCTGCTTGTCTTCTCTGAATGACCTCCTGAGCAAAAAGCAAATGATACCTCCTTGGCTGTCTTCACAGTATCATTCTCCAGTCAGCAGCACTTAATTCTCCTCATCCCTTTATTCATCCTAGCCCAGGCCAAGAATATTATGGCATATCTCACAACTAGAGGGTTGGATGGGTGGTGTCCCATAGTTTGTTCTTAGGAATGGCTATGATCGCTGATGGAATAATAATTCATTTGACTAGAAAGGCCAAAGAAAAAATTGGAGAGGCATGGGAGCAGAACTGAGTTCAAGCAAAACAGTGTAGTAGGTGAGATTTATTTTCAGCATTTTTGATCACTTTCCTTTCACCAATTTCCCCTCTTTAAGTTCTTCCTTGTGAGGCTCAGCTTGGCAGTAACCTCAGACACTGCATTATAATCTGGACCTTTTCTTTGTTCTTTTGTCTTGGGTATCATTCCATTCAGGCCTTCTCAATATCCTCATTGACGTTTACTGACATAATCAATTAATCTTCAGTAATTCATGAGTGTACAACCGTGTCACAATGTTATTCTATCCAAAATCATGAGTATTTTAACACAGACTCGTGGACATGAAAATTTAAATTTCTCTCTTAGAGGTGGAGACAGAATTCTGAAGATGCAGGTATAGGAGGACCACTCCACGGCCTTCAAATGTGAACTCGATCTGTACCACAGCTGTGGCCTTCTCCTGTGACAGTGGGCCATTTTTACTTCTTTGCTAACATGCAATGGGATAATGGGTTTGTATGAAAGGAACAATCTCCTATTAGATATTTATGTAATCCATGCTACAAGAAGACTGATTATCCTGTTACTTTAGATTACAATTATCCCTTTAAGGTAATGGTCGTTACCCCAAACACCCACAGTAGCTAGGTAGGTAAAATAAAATAAATGTATGAATTTGGAAGCACGTACTTCTACCTAGAAGTATTTAAACTGTCATAAACATTATGCCAGCTAAATTAAGCATGCTTGCATCCTCTGCTCTAAAGTTCATAACAACAAAGTCGCTCCTCTGTGTTAAGAGAGAGATGGATGAAGTGATGTCTTGGATTCTTTACAAGTTTAAGAATTAAGATCCTATTGGTGGGAAAAGATGCTCCAGCACTCTTGGTCTTGCTGATGGAAGAAAGCACAACCTATCTAAACTATAATTAAGAGAAGAAAGCTAATATCTGCATAATAATATCCTATGTTTTAAAAATATATATTGATAGATAAAGTAAATAGATGGAAAGATTCTGGAATTTTTAATTTTCTTACTTTTTAATCTATTTTCAAGTATTAAGTCATTAACAAATAGTGCTTTTTGGTCATAAAACAATGAAGTCTTTGTTCATTAAGATTAATTCATTAAAAAAATGATTAATTTATTTAGAAGACAATGTTTATACTGGTATGTTTATAGCACCATGCCCAAGTGGCAAGCATCAGGACAGTGGCACCACTAAAATGCAGGCCAGGCCGTGAGGACCTTTCCTGGAAACTGCGGGTGTTTGCACAAGTCTCCAGATAGGATGCAAAGTGGAGCACTCTGACGAATGACTCAGAGTCTGTGCTTTGCACGATAAAATGGCTGTTCTGCTTATACTTCGGTGTATTTTTCATTTTTCCCCTGGTGATTTTGGAGATCCTGCCCATCTAAACTATGCTAATGGAAACAAGAGAAAGAGAGTTTGTCCATATTTGAGAAGGGGAGAAAAGGACAAAACCTAGAAATCTAGCTTGCGGGTTTCTGCTATAACTGAAGGTCTTTCAGGAAGATAAAGTCTGCAAGACCCCTGACGCCAATCTTTCTCCCAAAGTCATGCTGGGGTCCAGGATTTGCATTTTTCTTGAAGGGGAAGACAGTATTTCCTAAACCTGGAATAAGATGAATCAGACAATGCCCTCAAAGCCCTAATATTTTATTTTCTTTCACTGCCCTTGGACATTTCTTTAGAAAAGAACTGTGAGACTCACTCAGGCATAAGCCTCAACACACCTACAGATGAGGTAACTTCACCTCCAAGAGGGAAAAATACTACATAATTATTTTATGGGACAGCCAAAGAGATTTCCTTTGGTGTCTTGATTACTGTTTTTGTCCATGGCCACAACTAAACAAGAGAAGAAGTAACTTTTTTTTTTCAGATGATCGATTATACTAATTCATATCTTGGTCAGTTGCAGACCTGAAGCTTCAGGACCCTGGTGACATGCTACCTAACCATTCACCAGTCAACATATACACCTCTCAATCTGGTATTTAAGGTAGTCCGCAGTTGCCCCTGTATTAAATTTCTATGAATGCATAACCACAAGGTACCACAAATTTAGCAGATTAAAACAACACTAATTTGTTATTTCATAGCTCCATAGGCCAGAAATCTAGGAAGGCTCAGATGGGGATCCTGGTCTTGGTCTCACAGTATCAAAGTGAATTCTCTTATCTGGAGAATCTGGGGGAAAATCTACTACTGAATGCTTACTACAGAAGCATTCAGGTTTTTGGCAGAATTCAGTCTTGTGCAGTTGTAGAACTAAGGTCCCCTCTCCTTGCTGACCTTTGACCAGATTATTATCAGTTTCTAGAGGCTGCCCATATTCCTTGGCTGGCTCCCTCTTCTACTTCAAATCCAGGAGTGGTACACTGAACGCTTCTTGTGCTTTGAAGGTCTTTGACTTCTCCTGCCTTCCTCTTCTCACCACCTGAGAAGGATCTCTGCTTTTAAGCGTTCATATGCTTGCTCTGGGCCCAATAAAATAATCCAGGATAATCTCTTTAAGATCAGCCTAGGACTAACTTTAATGACTTCGGCAAGGTCCCTTTTCTCCATGTAAAGCAACATATTCATAACTGTGATATTTCATCATACTCACAAGGTTCTAATTATTAGAAAATAAAATCTTGTGGAGAGCGGTGGAATTTGAAGAATTCTACCTACCAAAGACCCTAACAAGTAATATTTCAAGCCAAATCAGGACAACTCATTTCCTCAAACCACTCCCATACTGTCCTGACTGGGTACCTTTCCTTACCTAGTTTCTTCTGCCTGGGATGCAGCTTTCTCTTTACATTCCACCTACCTAGATCCTGCTGATGCTTCAAGGTCAACTTCAAAGGACTCTTCCATCAAAAATTGTCCCAGTGTGATCAGCACCCTCCACCACCAACAGGGTTTAATGTACACCTCTCTTTTGATCCCAATTACATTTTGTATTTTGTTTTATTTACCTTTATACTCTCTCTTTGATAATGTAAATTGATGCAAATGCATGGAAAGCTGTGTATATGTCCTTGTCACCTTTGAGGAGGACCTCTATTATTCACTTCCTTATTACCAGTTATCACATGTTCAATATGGTACCTGCTGAAAAGAAAGATTTCATTCTTTTCTCCAAGGGACCAAAAGCCTGAACCTGCATATAGGACCCTTCTGATTGGCTCTGTGTGTGCTGTCGTGGGGGCTCTTGGCCAGCACTTGGTATACTGCAGTGGTAGTATTTCCTTACATGGCTGCCTCTAACATGAAATACCTGTGTACAGGGAGGTACTTCAGTCATTTATTTACTCACTGACACAGGTTACAGAGTTAGCCATTAGGACTTGTAACCTGTACAGGGATAGCACTGTGAACAAAAGAGACCTCATGGAACATACAGTCTGATGGGAAAGGCAGACATGAGAGAAACAATCACAGAAACAAATGTATCCTTACAAGGTTCAGTAAGGAATCTGATGGAAGAGTGAAAGATCTATTAGAGAAAATAGATCTATTGGAGATCTATTAGAGAAAATACCAGGGGCCCTTACTGAAGGGGAAAAGCAAGTGGCACCTCCTTGAGAAAGTGACACTTAATCTAAAACTTGAAAGAACAGGGACTTTTCAGGAATAAGCACTGGTAAGAGTGATCCAAGCAACAATATGTAAATAAGGGAGATGATGCGGATGAAGCTAGAGAAGTAGAAAGTCAGGTCATTCAGAGCCTCATAGGGATGTGCTTAAGGATTCGGATTTTAATTTGAGTGCTATTACAATGACTGAAATTACAGGGGTTTTTTTTTTAAGATTTTATTTATTTATTTGAGAGAGAGAGAGAGAGCATGAGAGGAGAGAGGTCAGCGGGAGAAGCAGACTCCCCGCCGAGCAGGGAGCCCCATGCAGGGCTCGACCCCGGGACTCCAGGATCATGACCTGAGCCGAAGGCAGTCGCTTAACCAACTGGGCCACCCAGGCGCCCTGAAATTACAGTGTTAAGTAAAAAAGCAAGGTGGCTAGACTGAGCATTTCAAAAGAAACAAGCAATAGTGTGGTGATGGATTGGCAAAACCACCCAGCAAAGAAGGGTCACACTAACATGTTGTGGGGCTGTGACAACTACCCAGGAGACTGTTCCTCTTCAAGTATCCATGACATGTGTACCTTTTGATCTAATGGACTCCTGGGCTTTCAGTGGGAAGAGAGACTCCTACCTCAAATATTTACACTGGTTGTAAAGACATTAAAAATATTATGCAATAATATTTTTCTGGAAGCTCAAAATATGTGTCTGTCAGTAAAAATGATCTGACTTGTAATGTTTATATGACTCAAGTAAATTGCATATGTAAAATACCTAACACATTGGGGTTCCAGGGTGGCTTAGTCAGTTAAGCACAGTCTGTTGATTTTGGCTCAGGTCATGATCTAAGAGTTGTGAGATCAAGCCCTGTGTTGGGCTCTATGCTGGGCATGGAGCCTGCTTAAGATTCTCTCACTCTTCCTCTGCCCCTCCCCACCATACTCCCTCCCTCTCTCTCTCTCTCTCTGTTTCTCTCTGAAAAGAAAAGAAGACAAGACAAGACAAATACTTAGCACATCAACTGGCCTCTGGTAAATAATCACAAACTATTAACTTCCTTGTGCCTCTTCTTGATGTGATCCTCCCCAGAACATGACATATTGGTGCCGCTTCATTAAACAAACAAAACAAAAACCTGCTATTTCCTCATCAGAAACCCAATACCACACCATATTCAAACTGTCTAAATTTTAAGAATCCCATTACCAAAGGAAATTTCCAAAGTCCATCAAAGTTATATTACTTATCTATACACCTAAGTGAATTATTTATATCAATAAAAGTCACTATATAATATTCACCAACATGATTCTTAAAAAGGGTAAAGCCCCAGTGAGCATTCCTCTGAGCTGGCTACATTCTCCACTGCACTGAGTTCAGAGTCAGTAAGACAGAAGTGATAAATGAGTTAGCATGACCCAATATCAATAAATACTCTGTCCACATGGGTCTTATCCAAGGCAGTTCAAAATTTTTGAGGAGGAAAAAATAGGCCAGTGGCAGAGATCCTGGAAAACTAGAATATTTTGGAAAAGTTTTGAAAGATCTATAATCAGAATAACATCCAAAGAGAATAAAGTAGGTGAAATTAGAAAGACTGAACTACAAATTGTGAAGAAAATCAGTGTGATTGGCACGCTAAATAAATTTCTGTTGAAATAGGAGTGTAGCAATTTTCTTGATGATTACACATGTGAAGTATTACAGATTTCAGTTGATTTACAAACTGATACAGTTATTGACTAATCATGGATTATAGATCAGTTCTTCCAATATGCCAGAAATCTTTCACTTAATCCTCCTCCAGATTGAATCTCCATCCTTCTCCACCTTGCTCACTATCTAGCATGGATTACATCAAGGGCTCCCAAGTCTTCTGGCTTCCAGTGTGGTTTGGCCAGTAGGAAGCTGAGAGTGGGAGGGAATTAAGGACAGAATATTTGTTTTCCTGATTCCCATGCTGTTAGTTTGCCCCAGGGCAGCCTGTGTCCCTTTACAGAAGGTCACTTAGCCACTCTAGGTGGCCGCTCCATGAGATATACTCTCCTTTAGAGCTCTAGTAATATCTTCCTCCCACTTTCCATTCAGTTCTATGGGTGATGAAAGCTTGCTTCTGCTAACTCCAGGTTTCTGTACTGTCATGTGTCTCCCCCCCACCACCACCACATACACGCCTTTGTAATTACAGATATACTTTTATAAATAAACTCTCCTACAGTATGCTAATTTGAATGTGGTATCTTTTCCATTTGAGATCCTGCCTGCTAGTCATAATTCCTATCAAACTCCACTTGCAGTAGACCTATGTTTCCAAACATCAGTTATTCAAGTAAGGACTCTCTGGCCAGAGAAGTCTGAGCAACTGATCTTTGTTTTTGTGCCATAACACTGAGTGCAGAAACATCTTTGAACCGGATTTGGCCAGGGTGGGGGGAAGGTGATAAATGGGGGCTGTGTTCCTTGCCTGAGTGTTCTGTGCTAACATGTGCTCTGTGGTCACACTGTATACCGTACGGTGCTGAAAGTGAGGAGGTGCACCTGGCACCTCAGGATGAGGGGGGAATCCGGCACACAGCCAACTAGCCCACCTTGAAGTGACTCTAGTCATACATATTCAAGGAGGACCTGGAGGGGGCTGCTGAGCTTCTAGAAGCTCTGATGTGACTTTCAATGATTCATGCTACCACCTGAAAATGTGTGACCCATAGAAGAAGATTTTGATGTCTAGAAGTTTATATAACTACAAGACTGGAGAAACGTTGCTCAATTTTCCCTTCTTAACTATGACTGTTCTGGCTTCATTCTTTATGCTGTGACTGTGTAAACTTTCTCTAATATACCTCAGTCGTGTCTGAGTCTTCCCTCACCATCACTGCTACCCTATTCTTGACATCTGTCAACAGAACAGTCACGTGATTAACACCAATTATGATTTATGCCTGACCTACACACCACTTTTCAACTGATTTTAAATCCACCCCTTATTTTCGAAAATATTACAATATGCCAAGACCATGCTGTCTTGGTGATTACAGCTTTGTAGTAAAGCTTGAAATCAGGTAATGAGATGCCACCAGTTTTATTTTTGTTTTTCAACATTTCCTTAGCAATTCGGGGTCTCTTCTGATTCCATACAAATTTTAGGATTATTTGCTCCAGCTCTTTGAAAAATACCAGTGGAATTTTGATGGGAATGGCATTAAAAGTATAGATTGCTCTAGGTAGTATAG
>PISX010013244.1:0-57556 GCA_004024625.1 Mellivora capensis | reverse complement strand
CGTTACCTGATTTCAAGCTTTACTACAAAGCTGTGATCACCAAGACAGCATGGTACTGGCATCAAAACAGACACATAGACCAATGGAACAGAGTAGAGAGCCCAGATATGGACCCTCAACTCTATGCTCAAATAATTTTCGACAAAGCAGGAAAAAATATACAGTGGAAAAAAGACAGTCTCTTCAATAAATGGTGCTGGGAAAATTAGACAGCTATATGTAGAAGAATGAAACTCGACCATTCTCATACACCGTACACAAAGATAAACTTGAAATGGATAAAGGACCTCAACGTGAGACAGGAATCCATCAGAATCCTAGAGGAGAACATAGGCAGTAACCTCTTTGATATCAGCCACAGCAACTTCTTTCAAGATATGTCTCCAAAGGCAAAGGAAACAAAAGCGAAAATGAACTTTTGGGATTTCTAAGAATTTTTTAAGTGGTCATGAATGTGTGCAAGATTAATTTCTTCTCAGGGACATTCATACCAGCATGATTTGTAATTCTAAAAATATGGGGAAAAGCCCCAGAAAACAGCATGAGAAGGCTAGTTAAGTAAATACAGTAAATCAATGGAATATGATATTGAATATCATATTGTGGAAGAGTTTTAATGACATTTGATCATGTTCAAAAAAGAACCAGGAAAAAATAAGAATTGTGTTGCCATGTTCACATTTTTGCTAAAAGACGAGGGACATAATGATGATTGAATACTATGTATCAAAATGTTAACAATGGATGGCTACAGCTGCTATGATTAAAAGTGATTTTTCTTTTTTGCTTTTCTGTATTCTTTGCTTTTAAATATTTACAATGAATATGTCTTATTTTTCATCATCAGGAAAAAAGAAGTTAAACTTCTACCACCTACACCGCAGTCAGGTAGTGAAAACTTCTGAAGACTTTCTAAACGCTTCTCTTGCTTTTAAACATTTTTGGCTTAGATCCATGGGGAAAAAAAAACACTTCTTTTTTTCCCTGATGGGCTGGGCTCTTATGTCCATGGTGACATGAGTGAACCCACATAAGACCATCCGGTACACACAGCTCTGCCACTAAGCAGTAGGAAAACAGTAATCAATGAGCTCTACACATAGTTCCCTAAACATCATTTTCAAGAAAAGTTTCCCTGGAAGACATTTTTAAATGACTGTTGCAAAGTGAATAATTTGGATATTACATTCTCCTTATAATCTTATGTGGAAGTTTTTAGGCTACAGAATATCCATTAACTGGGTAGGAAGAAGGCCTGTTCAACCCTCTCGAAAGCTTTCCCAAATTAACTCATGATACAGTCCCAGTCAGTTCCCTTAACGCTTCATACCAGGGACCGCACACTACTAAATACCTACTTTAAATCTTCCTTGAAATAAGGCAGGGGCACAAATAAATATCAAAAGCAACCAGAAGATAAAGTAACAACGAATAAATAATGTCCTCAAGATATCCCTAGTCAAAGAGGAAGCTGTAACCAAGCACACCGTCAGCCTGCTAAGAAATATTGACAAGTACCCTATCCTGAAGTTCGGGGTCCTTATCTAAACTCAAGCTTTAGACCCCAAGAGCTCTCACGCATGACTCACTTCTCTACAACTTATAAGGTTGTAAAGACACTCCATGAACTTCCCCACTGGCCTGATGCAGCACCAGCAAATCTCAGTGAGTCCTCCATTCCATACCTGTCATCTTCGGTCATGACCCTTCCTCATCTAGTCTCATCTCATCCCGCTGAGCTGCTCCTCTCTGCCTCAAGCTTCCGCTGCTGCCTCTGTCCATAAACTTTCTCATTTTGTGCTCTGGATCTTTTAGACAATGGTAGACAAATTCACCTGTTTCTTGAACCTTGACAGAATACTCCTTCAACTCATACCATTACTGAAACGTAACTATCTTCTGAGGGCACAGCTCTCCATGAAGGCTCTCAAGTGAAGACTGGTTATTCTTCCACCTCCTCTTCATGTCTCAATATTGGAATACAGGGCATCTGGCCCTGTTGTTTACTGACCCAGTGTCCTGATCGTTATTCCCAAAATCCTTATAGAAAAGCCTCTGGTCTCCTGAAATGCTTGCCTTCAAACTCTATACCTTTCTGTGTCTTCTAATTACTCTTCCACAGTTACGATCTATTCAGAATGATTTTCGAGTTCTTTTCTACCTTGAGTCCTGACCTCCTCCTCTGAGAGTCCTGCAGTCTACCAGACTTCTGTCTTCCTTCCCTAAGCTGCTTGGGTCTGATGGTTACAAATCCAATTTACTTGCCCTCCAGCCCTCTCAGCTTCTTTCCACCACTTCCTTCTGCCACAATCCCAAACTGCAAGCCCTGGTCTAATATTACAATCTACTTTTCTGATCTCCCCAACAAGAGAAAGTCATGCATACCAGGCAGTTAGCATCCTTACAAATTCATGATCTCCAACCTTTGCTGGAGTCTCAGCAACATCTCTGTGTACTTCTCATCAGTCCATACTCTATTCTCCCCCACTGACCTTGTGAAGCCTTCACTGTCTCATTCACAAGTCCCTTACTCAACCCTACTCCTTCCCATTTCAATATTTGTCTCACCACCTCCATCCCCCCCCCCGTTTCATTAACACAGTTGGCACTTTTGGCTATGATTTCTTTAATTTTCCACATCTCCAGCATAAACATTCACAAATTACATCTTTCATCGTTTTCTTCCCTCAGGAATAAGGTTTGGGAGTTCCCGGTCATCCAGGTCAAAAGCAACTTTCCCTTGTATGCCCTGGCCCATGTCCCCTCCTATCACCTCTTGGACACTGAATCTCAAGTTCACTCCCATATCTCAGACCATTCTCTCCATACGAGCCCTTTCCTTTCCAGCTATAGTTATGCTAGAGTCTTTGTTGCTTTATAGTTTCACAAAATGCACCTCCCTTAAGGACACATCCTCTAGAAACCACATTCTTTCCTCTCTCAGTCACAGCAAAAACAATTGGAAGTGCCAAACTATTCACTGAAAGTCTTTTCTTCCTTCATTTCCTACTCACCCTTCAGTCTATAATATCTGCTTCTTGCCCTCTTCACTTCATAGAAAGGGCTCTTGGTAAGGTCAGCACTGATCTCCAAAATGCAAAGTCCTGTGGCCCTTCTCAGACTTTATCACTCTGGACTTCTCTTCTAGGCACACCGTGTTGAACCCTTGCCCCATCTTGAAGTTTCCTCTTTCTTTGGCATCCATGACAAAGCATGCTCCTAGTTCTACTATCACCCATCTGACTTATGATGTCTGCTACAATATTCAGGACGGGCCTCGACACGTGTAAGCTCAGTGTTACTCATCATATCCCAATGCCCGCCACCCAAACTTCTCTGCCGTCATACCACTTCACCACCAAAATGTGTCCTTGTTAAAACTGTTGATGCCTAATTAAGATTTTTTTAGCAATACTAAGTATCTTTTAAAATATTACAGCTTTATCATTTTTATCTAACATGACATATTTTTTTAAAGATTTTATTTATTTACTTGACAGACAGAGATCATAAGTAGGCAGAGAGGCAGGCAGAGAGAGAGGAGGAAGCAGGCTCCCCACCGAGCAGAGAGCCCGATGCAGGGCTCGATCCCAGGACCCTGGGACCATGACCTGAGCCGAAGGCAGAGGCTTAACCCACTGAGCCAACCAGGCGCCCCTCACATGATATAATTTTTAATAAAGGTGTTAATATCTCCCCCAAGGTTAATAGTAATTATTAATATTCTCCCTAATATTAAATCCCCCTAAAGTAAGGAGAGCCACAGCATGGATTAGTAGAAAAGGCCTTGGTTTAATCATTTAAAAACAGGAATAGTAACATTACCCCCCAAATATTATGAGAATCAAATGAAATAAAAGTGCCACAGTGACTGAAACAACACCTGGCAGAAAGCACGTTGCCTGACAAAGGTTTGTTGAATCTAAGTCTCAAGTCATTGAGACTCCCCGGCCATGAAACAATACATCAGTTGAAGAAAACACCATGTTAGTCAAGGCATGTTAGTCAAGGCAAGCAAAGCTCATCAGTCCAACAGGTTGCCTGGCGTACTAAGATCAAGGCCAGAGGTTAGCCTCTGCTGGCATGTGTACCAAAGTATGCAAACAATGACACGGCCATCCACTGCCTCTGGTGGCAGGCCAATGGTGTCCTCTGTTCTTCTCTCCCCCATTCCTGCTGGCAGCATGGTGAGAACCAGCAGCAGCAAAGATCTGGAAGGGCTGGAGCCTGGCTTCCCATGGCGGGCAGGCACAGCAGACACAGGCTACTCCATCCAGTGTCCCGTCAACATTCTCCTCCACCCCCAAATGTGACCCCGCACACCTTGGCACACCCCTCTATAAAGTTGCCAAACATCAGCATAAAGAAAACCAGTGGCAGATGGACTGGATTTTGCTTTCTGGAAGCAGTCATTCTGCCGTTATGCAGCCAAGCTTTGAGTGCTTCTCCTCCCCAAGATTAATGAGGTCACCATGGGAGTTTGTGAATAGACACAGGAGGTGAAACTGCCACATTTCTTTAGCTCCTCTTTTTTGGCTGTCAAGTGAAATTACCCAGGGTGGCTTTAGTAGCGCCCAAGGCAATCACGAATTTAGCACACGTTACACATATCCATTGCATCTCTTCTAGCGTGCCCCTTATTCAAAGTGGCATTTGATTGTATTGGGAAAATATCTGTTCTTATGTAAGCTTCCTTAGACCTTATAAAATGTGCTGTCACTTACAATCTAACTGATACAGAGATGATTACATAATGTGACACTGATCTTTTTGAATTCGAGAGTGGCATTAATATAGAACACTCTGACATAATGGCATATGGGTTTTTTTTAATGTTTTCCTAAAAATTTTAATGTTTAAAAACCTACCCCCAGAGTCAATACATGCAGGGAACTTTGAGTCCAAAGCAGTACAGCATGCCACGTGTTATCTTTCACGAGACCTTAAGTCTTTAAATTTCTCGAGCCATTTATCTGCCTGAATAAAATCTCATGCGTATTCTACATGGATTCTGCATCACGCATGGATTCCATTTACATCTAAAGGAACACACTGATGGCGACATTTAAAACCTACACTGCCAATTAACATCTGTGCTTCTTCCATTTGAGAGACAAACAGGTTTACTGCAAGTCAAGATAGATCTTTAAACATGCCTAATAGAAGACCCTGAGCTTTTTGTACCCTTTCTTTAACATCACTGTAAATAAAGAGGCACACAAATGCAGACAGACAGGGAACAAAAGGACAGTGGGATACTCAGGAAGAATTCAAGAACCACGCCTGGATTCTTCCAGGCCAGGCATTTCTTCCCAAATGTTTGAAACGACGTCAGAAAGTATCACAATACAGTACATATAGATACTTGTATTTGACAAATTGATCATTTCGATAGCTTTCAAGAGAAGGGACAATACACAAAGGTCTAAGGCAGACAGTAACAATCACACAGAACCCCTCCGCCCAGGGATGACCACCAACATCTCAGCACAGGTCTTTCCAATTTTATTTGTCCAGGACTGAGTGGGTTAATACACACCCCATCCAAATCCATCATGAAACCTGAGATCATCATGTATTCAGAGTTCTTGTAGTTTTATCAGCATTACATCGTATTTTCTGATATTACTAAATATCATTATAAACATGATTGTTAATATTTATGTATAAAGCTCCATCATACAGATGTGCTAAAATTAAAATAAGATTAAAAAATACCGAACGATACCATCCAGATTACTTTGGATTTAAATAGGGAAATCTGAAGCTTGGAAGTGGTTAAAGGAGTCACAGAAACAGAAATAGTCCTTGAACTTTTTTTTTTTAGTAATTTTGACAATATTACGGAATGCCTTGAAAGTCACTAGTATGGAGGCAAAAGAGCAATCAGATATCTGTGCTATGGGAAAAACAAAGACCAAGTAATGAAGGCCCAAGCCTCATGTCTTCCCATCTTTTGTTATAGGTCCTGAGAAGATCCATGTTATGTTCAGATTCAGGCTGAAGTTGGGGTAGGGGACCACAGGGGAGGGGACAGCACACATCATGCACGCGTGCATGTTGCAAGAAGGAAGGGTATAATTACAGAGTACTTTGATCAAAAAATTTCTTCTTTAATCTGTTTTACATATAAGGGATTCATGGATTGCATTTTTTGAGTAAAAGAAGGTTCTGCTGCCAAACACTTAATTGCATTCACACAAACATACATACATACATGTACATACAAAAAATAACATAAAAGTTTGAAAAGCACTGGCGCAGGAGAAAGAATCTAGTACTCGGAGCCTGTGGATTAGGTTCCCATCATAGCTCAGGGATGTCATTAGCAGCTACATGATCTTGACGAGACCATTTTCTTCTCTCAAAGTCTCAAATTTCCTTATCTACAAAGTGAAGACAAAGTATTCACTTCGCAGAATGACTACACGCAGTAATGGAATAATATAAGATACATACCCAAACAGTAGGTAGCTAGTGCACAGTAGGTCTTCAATATATGTTGGCTGAAGCTGAATTTACTTGCTTAGTGGTCCTAAGAAAAGATGAGGCCAGAAGCACTTCATCATAAAGTCCAATTCTCAGATCCAGTCTAATACTATACACAGTCTAAAATGTCACCAACCAGTTAGCTCACTGGTCTTTTACCAGGGCTTGGCGAACTTTTCTGTAAAGGTCAAATAGTAAATATTTTTGGCTTTGCACACTGAACCATCTGTCACAACTACTCAAGTCTGCCAGTGCAGTGGGAAACCAGCAACAGTCAAACTATTTACTAAAAATAGTAAAACTGTATTCAACAAAATAGGTGGTCTGCTCGCAGACTCCACTATGCCAGCTCTCATTTGAACAGTTGTGTGAGATCACCCTAGCAAGTAATTTGGAAAAACCATAGCACAGAAGTTTCAAGAGAACTTGTCTTAAGAGTAAGAAAGGTATTATAAACTTAGATGCTAAGTAGTCTATTGGGAAAGAAAGAAGCTCTATTCTTGCCACTCTGTAGTCTTAACCCAATTTCAAGTGATTTTCTTGATTTGAGGGTTAAGGCTCAACAGCCAGAGTCAATGGAAACCAACATGGCCCCTCTCACTAGGAAGCCATAGGCCTTCCAACAAACCCCACCACATACTCTGCGGGCAACTGCATACACTTCACCAGTGTCTGTGTCTGTCCACACATACGTGACTTGCACATCCTTTTCAGTGACCTATTGTTGTAGGAAAAGACACCGCAAACTAGTGGCTCCAAACAACGATTTACTATATTGTCTCACAGTTCTGTGGATTAACTGGGCTACGTGAAGGTTTCTTACTCCGGGTTTCTCCTGCACTTGCAGTCAGATGGCAGCTGGAGTCCTGCAAAGACTTTTTCACTGACACCTAGCACCTCAGCTGGGATGGCTGGCGCAGTGGGGATCTGTTCAGACATGTCTTCCTCCATGTGGCCTTTCCATATTTGAGCTTCCTCAAGCACAGTGGAACTGGGGTTGTCAGACTTCCTATCTGGTATCCAGCTCCTCCCAGCATTAGTACGCCAAGAGACACAGACTGAAGTCACAAGGCTTCTGAATATGATTTAGCCTAGAAAGCCATGCAGTGTCACTTCCAGCACACTCTATTGGCCAAAAGCCAGCCCAGGTTCAAAGGGAGGGACAAAGGACAAGGAAGCACTGTTTACTTAGATGCCATCTTTGGATATGAGCTACCACAAGCCTGTCAAAAGGTATCCATTCTGAAGATCAAGTGTTTGGAATTGTACTTGGTTGAATTATTTATAAGTGTGATGCCAAATCAGATCGCAAACTCTAAGCTTACACTATCTACTCATAAATGTGTGTTTCCCTAGAATATTCGGCTGCAGAGCACAACATGTCAGAAGTTTTGGTCAAAGTCTCCTCACCCTCCTAAGGGGCATGCAGAGCCACTTTCAAATAAAGATATAAAATCTCTTCAAGAAGCCGAGGATATTTTTAAGACTTTTTTTTAAAAAGCTGACCTTTGAGGCGAAAAGCAAACATTGCCCAAGATTCTCATCACAAAACCTGTTTGAAAGTAAATCCGAGGCAAGAAAATAACAGTTCCTGGATTATTCAACCAAACAGGGCAGAAAAGAGGAGATCTCTGAATCACAAGGGACCCGAGAGACTCTCCATTTCAATTTCCCACACAGTGCAGGTGCCCTTTCTGCAGGAAGTTGTAGGGAACTGACATTTTGATGGAGTACACTATTCCACAATAAATGATTTGCATGCATGATCTCATTAAGTCCTCGCAACAGCCCTCTGAGGTCATTATAAATTAGGCAATATCATTATTCTCATTTTACAGATAAGGAAACTAAGGCTCAGATGAGTTAAGTGATTTGTCTAAGGAAACATACATGGGAATTGGCAGCAGTAGGATCTGGAGCCCATTCTAGCTGATGCCAAGTCCAGTGTTTTTTCCCACTATGCCACCCTGTCCCTCTAGCCAGACATCTGTATGTATAAAGTAATTAGGAATTCATTTTCTCATGAAGTAGTTCATTCCAATACTGGACAGTTCTAATGATCAGGGGGAAAAAAAACATGCTTCCTTAGTGTGCATTTACCCCAGTAGTTTGTGCGGTCAATCAAGAAGACTTTTCTGCAGGGATTCTTAATTTCTGATTGTGTGGCTGGGTCCAGTGGCATCAAAATTCCTTGAAAGAATATGAAATCATACTATGTACCAGTGTTTTTTCATAGCAGTTGGTCTACAACTTTGATCAGATTTTCCAAAAAGATGACTCAAAAAAGTTTAAGAGCAATTCATCTATAAAGAACACAGAGCTGTGCTGAGAGATGAATTTATATATATATATATATATAGAGAGAGAGAGAGAGAGACAGAGACAGAGACAGAGAGAGACAGACAGACAGACACACACTTTGGTCTTCACAAGTTCACATTCCATTCGAAGAGATAGAAAGTGAATCTGTGCAACCAGAACAGGTACAAAATAATATAATTCACAATGAACAGATCCCTATCCTTCTATAGATATGAAACAGAACTGAGCAAATACTCTCCCATCTAATTGTTTTGGCCATAGAATTGTTTCTTTAAATCTTTAAATCTTATGCTGGTGTCAAAGGTTAGATGCAAACAAAAACGGACATCTCTAGTCAAAGCAATGATAGAATGCCCACAGCTTTTCCTGTTCAGCTTTTCTCTGACACCCATCTCCCACCAACTTCCTATCTATAAAGTTCTTGATACTCCTCCAGACTATACCTATGGGGCCCTTGACCCAGAGTTTGAAAACCACCAGCACAGCTATTAGGATGCTCCCTGAGAGCCCATTTACTTCCATATTTCCCTGTAGCTCTATGTCTCTGTATTGTACCGAAGTCCCAAACGAGCCTGTGATGTGTTCCCAGCTAGGTTCCGCAAGAAGTTGTTAGGTATTGAGCAAGGCACCTGGGTGGCTCAGTCGGTTAGACGTCCGACTCTTGATTTCAGCTCAGGTCATGGTCTCAAGTTTGTGAGACTGTGCCCCACGTCAGGCTCCACTCTCGGCGGGGAGTCTGCTTGAAGTTCTCTCTCTCTCGCTCCCTCTGTGGCTCCTCCACCCTGCTTGTGCGCATGCTCTCTCTCACTCTCTTCAGTCAGTCAATCCTTTTAAAAAAAAGCATTGTTAGGTGCTGAGAGAGCAAATGACTAAAAGACATTCCAAGAAGGAAAGGGCAGAGCCCTCAGAGCCACCAACAAACGAGGACTTGGCTTTAGACGCTGGGAGGCACAGGTAGGAGGGAAGGTATCAGCCAAGCCGCTGGGTAGTCTAAGGAGCGTTGCTACATCAGTAGCAGCAAGTGGGAGTTCATGTTTGCACTTTACAGCTCACTGCTTCCTGCTCTGCCACACTCTCAAGGCCAGACGAGCCAGGACAACAGAGATGGATGGGGGTTTCTTTACTCATCTCTCTACCACCTTCCCGCTTGAAGTTCACAACCTTGCCATCTCAGGAGACAGATCGAACGCTTTTCAAAAGAGCAGAGGAGGACTTCAATGGGCTTTCTGTTCTTCTTTGAGTTCTGTGGTGCCAAGGAAGAATCGGGCTTATTTGTCAGCTCTTTCCCTGGCCTGGTAAAATAATTAGAAGACTGGAGGCAGAGTAGCTGATTATACTCAAAAAGGAAAGCAGTTGCTATTCAGGGGCCAATTTGGAAAGATTTGCAGGCCTTCTCTTCCCTCTCAGCTCTGTAGGGAGACTATCAGTTTGCATTTGTATCAAAGCAGAGCAAAAGGAGAGTTTCTGGCAGCTATTGCTTTATTAAACAAATAAATTGTATTTGAAAAGGTAAGTTACATGACATTTTTTTGTTTCGTTTTGTTGGTTTTTTCTTGTAGAAGGGTACTGTGTAAATAAGTAATGTTAATAGTAACAATAAAAATTTTTAAATTCACCCACAAACTTTGAGAAAGAAAAAAATCCGGAAAGTTCATACTTACTCATTCCAATGGCGTAGATCTTTTTTTGGCATTTGAATTTAACAAGCCTTTATCCATCACTTGTTTAGGTACCTGATAAACATTCCCCAGATGGCCATGAGGCTCAAATTACTGTCCGCTTCTCAGAGATGAGAAAATAAAGGCCCAGAGTGATAACTTGCCCGAAGTAACATTATTAGGAAGTAGAAAGGCAACAAATTCGAGTTCAGGCTCCAAACTCTTTCCAGTGTACAGAACCATGTTCTTACAGGGAAAGAAACAAAATATTATTGGCCAAAAAAAAAAAGTCATGTACATGCACATGGCATTTCATTTCATGACACCCACCACTGCGCTTATACCCCCAACTGTCACATTTCAGGTACCATCTACTTCATGACCAAATTAGTGAAGCACAGGGCAAAGCTCCAGGAGCTCCTTCGAGTTGTGGAAACAGGCAATGAGCTTGGAAGCATTCAAGCTCTCAAGTAATATGACCTTTCCCTGAACAGAGCAAGTGGTAACCAAAAGTGAAAATTAGTTTGGAATGAGCAGATTTCTCTCCATTGCTGCATGTCCTATTAGCCCTAACAGAGTATCTAAAGAGCCAGGAAAGGTAATGCCTAGCTCCAGTCTTCTCTCACTGGATGACGGGGTATGTCCTTCTCCAGAACCGACTCGTATCAGGCATACCGAGTGCGTTCCAAACACGGGGTCAGACACTTTATAATCACAACAGCCAATTCCATATATTGAGTCCTTCACTCTGTGTTAGCCACTGTGGTCACTGCTGGAAATTTGGTGACAGACAAAGTCAGTGTCCCAGAGGCCTACAGTCTAGAAGGGGAAACATATATGAACTGGGCAGTCACTACTCAGTGAGAGAAGGAGCCCAGTCAGAAAATAGCTACAGCAGAGAGACAAGTCTGGAAACTCCAGGAGAAGCTCCAGTTAGTGACACCTAAGCTAAAACATGGAAATAATTCAGGGGGAGTTAGCTAGGGGAACACGAAAAGGAGGGAGAGAATAAGATTCTGA
This sequence comes from Mellivora capensis, assembly GCA_004024625.1. Lineage (NCBI taxonomy): Eukaryota > Metazoa > Chordata > Mammalia > Carnivora > Mustelidae > Mellivora > Mellivora capensis. The sequence continues at coordinate 46,067 of PISX010013244.1, read as the reverse complement.
CAGAGGGAACAGCATGTGTGAAGACCCAGAGGCAAGAAAGAGCATGTTCTAGGGGCGCCTGGGTGGCTCAGTGGGTTAAGCCTCTGCCTTCAGCTCAGGTCATGCTCTCAGGGTCCTGGGATCGAGCCCTGCATTGGGCTCTCTGCTCAGCGGGAAGCCTGCTTCCTCCTCTCTCTCTGCCTGCCTCTCTGCCTACTTGTGATCTCTCTCTCTGTTAAATGAATAAATAAAATCTTTAAAAAAAAAAGAAAGAGCATGTTCTAGAAACTGAAATAAGTACATTATGAGTTAAGTGAGGATGAGGGGTTAGTAGTGAATGGTTTTAGAGGTGAAGAGGTCAACAGGGGCCCGTTCTTAGAGGGGTTTCTATACCGACCGTGGTGCCTGGACCACAGTGGGAAGCCACTAAAACAAATGGCCTATCGTTCAGTCTCCATGATGCACAGATGGAAAACGTGGCTTGTGATTATCTTGAATACTGGGCTGATTTTTCTTAAATGCCTGCTTTGTTGAATTTTCTACTCCTATTTGTTTTGTTGAAAGAAAAGCCCTCTGATGACAAATTGGTGTTCTGGAAAAAAGAAACATAAATGTTTTCATTATGTTGGGCAGGGGTAGAATTAGGAGTGATGTTTTAAATTAACTTTTTTTCAGTTTTTAAAAGATGGCTAACATTTCTCCCTTCAATTAAAAAGTAAAAGAACGATAGAAATGCTTTTATGATAGCATCACAGAGGACAAAGTACTCCATTATCTCTGTAGCAGGACTGGATGGTACAGTGTCTTTTGCAGCATCTAATGTGTGGAAATATTCCAGGGCAGGGAACAGAACCACTATAAACACCTGTTGGGCCCTGACCTTCCTACCGTTGTTCTACCTACCAATCCCTCTGCTGCCTCCTATCAAAGATCACTTACAAGGAGCCCCAATAAATATATAATGACTATGTGATAGAAAAAAAATAGGTAAAGAAATTAGGATGAAGGATAAATCCAAACATGTCACCAAGATCAATTCCAGATCGGAAATGCACTCAGAAAATGCCCCGAACTTGATTTTGAGCTTTCCAGTGGCCAAAGCAAAGCCAGCCAAACAGTAGTAACAGTGATTCTCAGCCCTGGTTGTTCATTAGAATCACCAGAGGGAGGGAAGAGGGTTTTTTGTGTTTTTTTTTTTAAGAAATGATCCTCACTCTGGAAAAATCAGCTTCTCAAGAGTGGGACCATGCGCTCACACTTCTAATAAACAGCTAAGGTTCTGTTACTTGGTAGATCTGATCGTTGAATAACAAAATTCCAAATGCCCATCTGTTAGGAAACACATCAGGTGCTCATGAGAAATAGAGCTTTCCCGGCAGTGGGAACAGAGAAAATTCCTCCCTCCCATGGTTTCTTCTCAAATGTATGGAATGGAACATCGCAGACAACCCAATCCCATCCCTACCCCTGACACCAGGACAGGTACTGAGCTGCATGAGGGCCCAGCAACTAGGGCTCAAGTCCAGTTCAGGGGGACAAAGCTCTCTGACATGCTCCCTTCACTGAGAAAGAGCATTTTAAGAGAAGCAAGACAGGAAAATAGAGTTTCTTCACCCACCAGCCCCCAAAGAGAAGCCCTTTGAAACTCAAGCACAGTTCTCAGCAGCCAGGCAAAGCAAACGGCTCAGTGTGCAATCATTCCAGATGATATATTTAAGGTATTAGAGATATGAAATGCCCTTCATTTGCCAAGGGACCGGTAAGTAAACCTTCAAGTCATTTTTATGTCAAGCAAATACTTAAGGATCACAGAGAAACTCACTAGTGACCTATGGAATAACAGCACACCTGACCTATAAAATGGGCGAAGATTGGAGAATTCTATTGATTCTGACCTTTACCAATGCAACAGAAACGCCCCGGCGTCACAAATGCGTTGAAGCCTCGTGGGTGACAGAGCTCCAATTTTTATAATTCACTTGAAACCTCAAATAACAGCCCAGATGCTGCTTCTCATAGCCATCCTCTGCTCGGAAGCTGGAAGGCCAGGCCTCGGGGGTGGGGGGGGACTCCAAGAAGTCTGTTCTTCCCTTTTTTTTTTTTAAAGATTTTATTTATTTATTTGTCAGAGACAGAGGGAGAGAGAGCAAGCGAGCACAGGCAGACAGAGTGGCAGTCAGAGGCAGAGGGAGAAGCAGGCTCCCTGCCAAGCAAGGAGCCCGATGTGGGACTCGATCCCAGGACGCGGGGATCATGACCTGAGCCAAAGGCAACCGCTTAACCAACTGAGCCACCCAGGCCTCCCTGTTCTTCCCTTTTTGATTAGCTATCACCGTAGAGTGTCTGTTGCTTCTTATCTTCTACAGTAACCATTCGTGGAGTGCCCACCAAAATTTTCAAACTTCTGTTTAGCCTCAAGATCTTGTTGGGTTTTAGTGAATTCTGACCTAGAAGTCAATTATTTAAAAAACAGACACAGAGTTTCTCCGGTTGAAGGAACCCCATCATCTCTTCATCTCTTATAAAATGCCCTAAGTCTCTGGGATGCTCGGCTTGACGCCCTAAATGGAAGCAGGTGGGCTCAGATCGAGGGGCAGAGTCCGGGAGGACCAGTAAAGACAGCTCTTCTACCCTCTCTTTCCTCTTCCACTCCCTACTTGTCCGTTAACTCTTCACAACCTAGCATCTTTCGGCCACTTCTCCACAGTGGCTCAATCAGTGTGGTATCCAGTGAAAGAACACTGACCTTGGCATCAAGACAGCTGGGTTCCATCTCCAGCTGCCTCCTTTCCTGGCTCCAGGCAAGGTATTTCACAGCTCTGACCCTCACTCTCCCCCTCCACACACTGAAAAAAAGAATTCCTTCCTCAAAGAGTTGCTGTGAGCATGAAAAGGCATTGATGTCCGTGAACCTGCTTGCTCAACTGAAAAATGCCATGGAAATAAGAGCTTCTTGTATTTGCTTCCCTCCTGCTGCAAAAACAGACCATAAATGTAGTGTCTACAACAACACAAATTTATTTATTTTGTATCCTAGCTCCAAAATAGGGCTCACTGGGCTAAAATCAAGGTGTCAGCAGAGCTGTGTTCCTTCTGAAAGTTCTAAGGGAGAATGCCTGGGAGAAAAATGTCATTAAAAATGCCCAGCTCGGGGACGCCTGGGTGGCTCAGTTGGTTGGACGACTGCCTTTGGCTCAGGTCATGATCCCGGAGACCCGGGATCGAGTCCCGCATCGGGCTCCCAGCTCCACGGGGAGTCTGCTTCTCCCTCTGACCTTCTCCTCGCTCATGCTCTCTCACTGCCTCTCTCTCAAATAAATAAATAAATAAACCTTTAAAAAAAATGCCCAGCTCGCTCTGACCTCTGCCCCTCTCGATCCCTTATAAAAACCATTCTGATGACATCGGGCCCATGTGGATAATAATCCAGAATAATCTTCCCATCTCAAAATCCTTAGCTTAATCACATCTGCAAAGTCCCTTTTGCCACAAACACACATATAGTCATATGTTCCAGGGTTAGGCAGTGGACATCTCGGGGCGGGGGGCAGACTTCAGCCTACAGAGTACTATATTAGGTGCTGTGTGATAGCCTCCATGGCCCAGATCTACAGTCCTCCCCTTTCCCCCTCACCCTATGCTCTGGAAGGTTGATCTACATCAACCCAGCTCCCTGCTCCTCTGGCTTCCAGGGAAATTTGGCCAAAAAGAGGCACCAGCAAGAGGGTGCATGAAGCATTGGGTAGATGTCCTCACCACCAGATTCCTTGGTGCTGGGCTGCAGGTTGGTGACACCTGTGCTCCTCCATCAACGGCCACAGCTCTGTCTAGGCAGGTGCTGCTCTCTCAGTAACCAACCCCCACTCAGCCTCTCAGAAGAGGGAGCTATCGTAAGTCCCTGCTGTTGCTTGCCCTGGACTGCTTTCCCTTACCCTCCTGGTCTCCTTTAACCATTAGCCTGAAACCCGGAACAAAGCTTTGTAAATCATCCCTTCATTAAATTAGCATCTCATTACTCTTCTGGGTGGACCACTTGTTTTCTGCTGGGAACCTGATCAAAATACTGAAATTATTTTGGGGACGTTTACCGTGACCACCACCTTAAAAATACTCCTACCTGCCCTCACTCCCTTCACCTCTCTAGAATAACTGGTGATGTCAACAGCTCTTCCTTAGTTATCTAAATAAAGGGTAGGTGTATTCTTTAAAAATAATCAGAACACGGATGGCCAGGTGGCTCAGCCAGTTAAGCATCTGCTTTTGGCTCAGGTCATGATCTCCAGGTCCTGGGATCCAGCTGCCTGCTCAGTGGGGAATCTGCTTCCTCCTCTGCCTTCTCTCACCCCCTCATGCTTACTCTCTTGCACTCTCTCGCTCTCTCAAATAAGTAAGCAAAATCTTCAAAAAACATAATCAGGACAACAGACTTCTTTTAACTCTTTGAACACGCCAGGCTCTTTCTATGTCAGGACCTTTCTACATGCTGTTCCCTCTAGCTGAATGCTTTTCCCATTGCTAGTACCTTCTTATCCCGTAGATCTCAGTTTAGATGTCCTCTCTTAAAAGAAGTTCTCCCCGCTCCTTTGATTCAAACAACTACTATTCTCTCTAATAACTTCTGCTTGTTTTCTCCATAGCACTTGACCATCTGTGCTTATTTAATTAATTAATTTGTCTCCAGGAGAGCAAGGGATCATGTCTGTCTTGTTCTCCACTGCCCCTCCAGGGCTGAGCATAAGATGTTAAAATACGTTTGTGAGTGAACAGCAGATGGAAGAGGGGAAGACCATGTTCTGCAGGTGTCATTAACAATTTTATCTCATTTAATCCTTGGAACAACCATGTGGGTAAGTAGATATTAAATTTCATTTTTACAGAAAAGGAAGCCAATCCTCTGTGAAAGTAAGTGATTTGCTAAATGTTAATCGGCTACTAAGCTTGGAACAGAGGATTGAAACCAGGCATCCTTTACACTCTGCAGCTCTTGCTAATAATAGCTAACGTTTACTGCACACTTATTTTGTGCCAGGCCCGTACTAAGTGCTTAGCAAACACTCTCTCATCTTAATGCTCACAGCAACCCTACAAAGCAGTGATCGTTATCCTGCATTAACAAGGAGGAAAATCGGCTCAGAGAGGCAAAATGACACGCTGGAGAGATCACGCAGTTAGGAAGGAGTAAAGATTTGAGTCCAGCTGGGTCTGACTCCAAAGCCCTGTCCTCGGTACCAGGAAGTCCAAGAGCCCTTAGCACAGAGTCAGAAACACCGACCCCAAGAATAAAATGAGGGTTACCTAGAAACAACTTATTCTGTTATTTCCTAGATAGGAAGAAAAACAAAATGCCAGGCTTATTCTTGGGAATAACAGCATGTTGTACCCAGAGGAAAGGGAAAGAGATTTTTCAACCCCTACTTTGCTTCTATATTCTCTATCAAAGGGAATGAGCCGACAGTTGGAAAATGCAGCACCAAGGTAGTTTATAAGAGAATTATGGTTAGGATGGGGCAAAGTTTGGTGAGGAGACTGATAGAAGTTTGCTGAAGGCAGGGATGTCATTTTATTCACTCTATCCCTAGAACAGCAACTGTCCCATACCACTCTGTCACTATCTTACAAATGAATTAATCAAGTCACCTGCCCATTTAGGTCACGTTATGAGCAAAGACAGCATGTGCAGATTAGATTTCTGAGTGGCCCTTTGCAACGTGAGGGAAGAGGAAAAATGTGAGACATGTTGGAAGGACTAGGGATGGGCAAACAATCTTCAAAAAGGTCGAATATTTACATTCTCAAACAAATTAGATGAGATCAATGGGCTATGTCCCCAGAGCAATTTGTTTAACAGCGGGGGAGAATATTTCCAGGAGGAACCCTAGTATTTGCCATCATCTTTTGTGATGTTAACTGAGCATTTACTGTGTACAGGGACTGTATCAGGTATTTCAACTGTGTTATCCCATTTAAAGCTCACAATAGCCCCATAAAGTACTAGCGTTATTTTCTTTTTACCGTTGAGGAAAGCGAGGCACAGGGAAGTTGAGCACCTTGTCCTAGTCCAGAACATGGCCACCCAACAGCCCCATATCATCCCTGTAGTAACGAAACCTGCCAAGGGAGTTGGAGACACTTGCCAGGCATACAGGTCAACTAAAAGACTGGCAAGTAAGGAATTTGGTTTCACTAAAACATGATTTGTGTGAGGGGAGGGGAGCTTAGAGATGGAGGGCAAGAGAGACACTCAGCAGCTGGGAATAGAATGTAGATTATATTGGCAGCATTGAGGGACATTTAAGAATCAAAATCTTTGGGGGGTATGAGTGGGGAGATCAAGAGTTGCCTAAGAAAACCCAAGTTCATACAACCTTCCATAGACCAATATGTATGCTGACATGACAAAGATTTTTTAAAAATCTCCTATTATGAGGAATAGAATACGTTTTCTATTATAACACATTTAAATGTATGGGATAGCACTCTTGAGAGGATTAGCTAGGATTATAACCTGCATATAAAAGCACTAAGGCTCATACATGGTGAGCTTGTTGGAACAAGAATTTCAATCTGAGTCTCTTCCGCAGGATGGACTTCTCCAACTGACCCCTAAAATTATATTCTGGAGTACTTTCTCTCATTTTTTTTGTTAATTACATATATTCGTCCATTTAAATGGCATCTACTAAGCTCTTCCACGTAAACCCAGGTGCTTTATTTTTTTTAAAGATTTTATTTATTTGACAGAGATCACAAGTAGGCAGAGAGGCAGGCAGAGAGAGAGAGGAAGGGAAGCAGGCTCCCCGCTGAGCAGAGAGCCCGATGCGGGGCTCAATCCCAGGACCCTGAGATCATGACCTGAGCCGAAGGCAGAGGCCCTTAACCCACTGAGCCACCCAGGTGCCCCAACCCAGGTACTTTAATAGAACTCAGCTGCTTGGATAAGAGTTCCTAACTTTTTTCAGGTAACCCCAATGGGTATTTTTGAATTACATTAACCACATCACTTTGGATTTTTATTTAATTGTAAAAGCAGACATTTGAACAATACATCATGACCCTTAATCATCGCGAGTGGAAGAACAACACGGAAAATGGCCTCGTAGAATTTGTCCAGATGTTCGATACCAGACTGCAAAATGATCTATCTACTCTCTAAAAAGAAAATGATGCTTATTCTTCTGTCAGAGACATTCAAAAAATTATTTATGGTGTTTAGTAGCTTGTCATGGAGAGAAAATAGCCTGAACAATCAATCACATCAGTAAAACTGCTGACCTGTCAGAATATTGCATCATGGTATCTGACACAATTAGGCATTTAGCCATTAACTAGAAGAATGGGTATATCTACATCACCTAAGATTTTAGATGAAATTTACACAGAGCAGTAAAGGAGGTACTGTTACCTGCATCTATTTCCATCACAAAAGCCAAAGTTATGCCCCATCTATAGAACAGTGCTATTATTTTGAGCCACAGATGGATGTTCTCTGTGGTCCACACTAACGTAGTACTCAATCATGCGGAACATGGGTTTGGGGTATGTGGAGGCAGATCCACAAAAAAATGAGTTATTTGGACCAGGAGGCATTCTGAGAATGGCGTGCTGTGCTAGTATAATATCCCAGGCAGTGCCTGATGATGGTCTAGCTGCGTACGGGAAGATATAATCAGCTCATAGGTAGTACCAACACAGGAATTTAGAGACAGATTCACATATTACATGATGATAGTAAATTCTCTCAGCTAACAAATATAAAGTAATTACTGCAGTGTACCTTGCCTACCTACTAACATCCATTTATGGAAAAAATTGATTTTAATGATAGTGTACAGCTAACGATCCCATTTGGTTTCTTAATTTAAATATTATTTTTAAAAGACAGATGATCCACTGGAATTTATTCAATTTTGTGCAGTGCTCATCTCAACTGAATTATATGTAATTTCTTTGGACATGGCCCTTTAAATATTTTATGAATGGACATAATGTGAGAGCAAGTTCACTTATCACTGAAAGACATCACCATATAATGTTAAATTTGTATTTGAGAGAATTGATTTTTAAATGTATCAAGGATTCTGATTATTGCATTATTATTTCATTTTTTAAAAATCTGTGCTCAGCTTTTAGACTAACGAACTCGTAGCAAAGAGAAAAATGTTCCTTATGTCAGTATCCACAATGCTTACTTCCACAATGCTCATCACATATTATGGGTCCTCAATAAGTTTGTTTAATACATGGATGTCAGGACCAGCTGTGTGTCATCTCCTGGAGGGTACTCCCCTTCCCTGTCCTATGTGCACACATGAATGAACTTCAGCTGTAGTAATAGTCTTGGGTTTTTACCCACCAGTGACTTACCCTACCACAAAGAGGAAGAGTAAGTTGTCTAGGCACATCCACTGGGCTGCTCTTCTCGATCAGGGAGAGGAAATCTATATTAAAAGGCCACAAGTGTGGAAAACATTTTGGTTGTTTCTCAGTGAGTTCAATATAAAATTAAATTCCAGAGATTCCACTTGTAAATATCTACCCAAAAGAACTGAAAGTAGATATTCAAATACTTGAATATGATAGTTCATAGCAGCACTATTCACAATAGCCAAAAAGTAGGACCCTCCAAATATCCACTGACAAATAAATGAATAAATGAAATGTGGTATATTCATATAATGGAAATATTATTCAGCCACAGAAAGGAATGAAGTACTAGTACATGCTACAACATGGGTGAACCCTTGAAAACACTATTCTAAGTGAAAGAAACAAGACACAGAAAGCTATGAATTATGATTCTGTGCATATAAAATTGCCAGAACAAACAAATTCATAGAAAAGAAAAAGATTGGGAGAGACTGCTTAGTGGGTATAAGATTCCTTTGGGAATTTCCTTTTGGGGTGATGAAATGTTCTGGAATCAGACAGAAGTAGTAGCTGCATGACATTATGAATGTTCTAAATGCTGCTGAAACGTACACTTCAAAATAGTTAAAATGGTAAATTTTATGTATTTGGCCACATTTAAAAAAACTCTGTATTTTCCGTTTTCTGTATCTACTGGTAATATGACTTATCTGCTTCATATCAATCACAGTGATAGATTTCTAATTGTTGAACCAGCCTTGAATTCCTGGAATAAACCCAACTTGATAGAGCATTTCTGTCACTCATCCCCTCTCCCTCTTCTCTGCCCACTTGCCAACCTGAGTCCATGGAAATGAATGAGTTAGTGGGAAGCTATTTGTTAAGAGTGTCAAAAAATTGGCTTTTGTTCTGCTCCTGCCCTTTCTGGTCTCCACTCTGGGTAGGGTGCCTCTGCTCTGTAGTTGTTGGCTTTTTGAGGCTGGGAACTTGCCATGAGTCCCAGTGACAGCCAGACTTCAGAGGGAAAGTGGTCTGAGTTTGTTGTCTGCCTCTGCAGATGTTATTTCTATCTTGCTGACTGAATGAATTTTCATAGTTCAGCCATACATGGCACAGATGGCAATTAAGTTTTGGAATCCCATGACATTCCTTCTGATTTCTGGGATCAGTGCTTTTGTGTAATAGGCAGTTAGGAGAACAATTGGAACTACCTTTGGGATAAGACTTGGTATGAACACTTGGGAGGGATCTAAATCTTTACCTGAACTACCTCATGGAGTTCAAAGCTCAAGCAATTAAAATTTTCCTCATCCTTGATATCAGTAAAAATTTCAAACAATGCACAGCAATGCATCTTCACCACATTTTCCTTTTCTAGAAAAGTCCCTCCCAAGTTATAGCTCAGGTCTCTTTTTCTCATTCATTGAATATGATGGGCATAGCCAACTCTACAGATAGTGTGCTAGGTTCTGGGAGTCCCACATGAGTGAAACCACCCTCCCCTCCCAAAAAAAACCGTGCTCTCAAGGCAGTCTAGCAAATCAATGTTATACAGTATGATGTGATAAGAGAAGGTAGTACAGAACACACGTCCTTCTAATTGTCCCCATCAGCCTCCATTCTGGATGCAATAACTGATTTTCTTTCACTAGTCTTTTTTTAAAGCTTTTATTTATTTATTTGACAGAGAGATCACAAGTAGGCAGAGAGGCAGGCAGAGAGAGAGGAGGAAGCAGCTCCCCATGGAGCAGAGAGCCCGATGCGGGGCTCGATCCCAGGACGCTGGGATCATGACCTGAGCCGAAAGCAGAGGCTTCAACCCACTGAGCTATCCAGGTGCCCCTCTTTCACTAATCTTAAACAAGAACCTCACCTAGAATGCTATCCTCCAAAACACTCCTGTGATAACATACAAAGGAAAGCAGTTCGTCATTCTCTCTATATCCGTGCAGTACCTAACACACACCCTTGCTCCATATGGTCAGGCAACCATCCTGACTGTGTTCTGGATTGCACAACCGCATGAATGCAGTCAACTATCAAAAGCATCAGAACGTATAGAGGAAGAAGGCAAAGCAAAAAATGAGGGAATGAATAGGCAAAAAGATATGGAGGCTGGAAACAAATGGGGAAATGCACACACACACACACACACAAAAAACAACTATCACTAGTGCCACAAAATTCTCTCCCCATGTAAAATGACAGTAAAAGCACTACTGTTGCTCACAGGGAAACCACTATGTTTGAAAATGGAACGTGCAAATAGGCCTCCAGCTGATTTTCCTGGAGATGCTAGGAGTATCCGAACAAAATCTATATTTCTCCTCTTGTGCCTGTGTTTTTTAGTCACTTGGAAATGTAATAGCTCAGAAGAACCATTTTCAGTCATAGTTAATTCAGATTGTCTAAAATAACTCCATGCCTCAAATAAATCAGCCTTTACTATATGTCTATAAAAATCGACCAACACTCAATACACACGCCTCTTCTCTGGCTCTTCATTATGACATCCTCTGTACAAGTGTGAGAAGCACTGCCCCAATTTCAAACTGTTCACTGCCTGATTCAATAAACTTTCTACTGCAAGGCATAGGTGGGGGGTGGCACGTATAGATTAATCGAACATTCTACTTATTGAAGACCCATCAAATATACTTAGAGCTCCATTAAATACTCTAAACACAGAAATGTGCAACAGTAAAATTACATGGTCAAATCTGATATTTCTTTGATGATACGAACGCTGTGCTGAATCCAATAATCCAGGTGTGAGGTGTACTTAGGCAGGAGAGAAGGTGTATCTACTTACCATTGCTATTCCAGCCCTAAGGCTGGTTAACATCTTAGTAATTGAAACATGTCACAGGCACCCACTGGTTATTTAGAAATCATAGAACCTCAAAACCTAAATAGCCTTGAGGATCTCTTAGCTTACGGGCTTTCAATCTTTGGCCCCAGAACCCTTCACTCAAATGTAACCCTGAGAAGAACCCATATGTATAAACCATTGTAAAATGGAAGCCCTTGGGTTGGGTGCAGGGCTCTAGGTCTCAGAGTGCCTTCTTCGGTGATCTGCAGCATGGAGATTACAGTTAAAGGGTTTGGGCTAGATCAGTGGGTTTCAGATTAGGAAAACAAACCCACAATATCAAAGTGATTTGCTCAGGGTCACACTATAAAGCAGTGACCCATCTGGAGCCAGAAGCCAGGTCCCCACCCCTAGCAGTCTTCCTTGCAAATTCACTTGCCTGGTATTTGCTCTGGAAAATAGGAGTCAGCACTGGTTTCTTTGAGTTGCTTGTTAAGTGTATGAATGATTTCAGCCATGTTCTTAAAGTCTTCTTGGCAAAAACAAAAAACAAAACAAAACAAAAACCCACATTTTTTGACTTGTTTTAGGCCATTGATCCAACAACGGGGAATCCCAGATCCAGTAGTCAGTATAAATTACAAGTCTCTATAGCTCTGTTTCTAACATTTACTTAGATAGGAGGAGTTACTTCAGCTCATCTGTCTATAGTATGTGATATATTGGATTTTATTTATTTTTGTTTGTTTCTTGGGGGATTTTGTTTTTTTGTTTTTTGTTTTTATTAAACTTTTGTTTTAATGGGTCTAAAAATTCTGTGACAGATTTTTGGTCAAGTTGTTTCCTTTAAAGGACTGATTTTAAGGGGCACCTGGGTGGCTCAGCAGGTTAAAGCCTCTGCCTTCAGCTCAGGTCATGATCCCAGGGTCCTGGGATCGAGCCCCACATCGGGCTCTCTGCTCAGCAGGGAGCCTACTTCCTCCTCTCTCTCTGCCTGCCTCTCTGCCTACTTGTGATCTCTGTCTGTCAAATAAATAAATAAAATCTTTAAAAAAAAGTACTAATTTTAAAAATTAGTAACTTAAAACTGCCACACACACACACACACACACACACACACACACACACGTGCTCCACAAAACATTCTCCTTCCCTTCTGAAGGTCTTATGATGCATTGTTATCATTAACCAGTCTTTTACTATTAAATTTAAATGGCCAACTGACACAAACAGTTCTGAGACCATTCTTCCACCATTGGATTTTCTACTGAATCATCCTTTGCAACACTGTTAGCCCTGTATTAGCATGCTAGACCTAAGCACTGGTAATAATGGTTCTTTCCAAAAATCATAAACTAAAAATAATTAAGAAAATAGAATGTGACATGCTTCAGGGTGGAAACTGTTTTCACACCACAATCCCCACCCCAACACTTACAGGATTAGAAAGCAATCAATCTATTCTCAATAAACAAATGAATGAATGGACAAGCTTGAGATATTTGGGAGGTCTGGGGAATCAGCAAAGCCATCTTCTTCTAGTCCATAATAGCCTTCTCCAGCAGAGAATCTAACAGGAGCTACCAGCCAAGGAGATCTACTACAGACTAGGTACTTTATATACCTTCCGTGGAAATGGGGATATGTGATCATCACGCATCACAGCCTAGGAATGAAGGATCAGATAATTACTTAAGAACAAAGGTTCTTCCATTTGACGTAAATTCACAGTGAACCAAGGGGTCAAATCTTGAAACCTGGCCAACCAGTCAGAATGTTACCATCTCTGAGGAGCAGGTGTAACAAGACTGATCTGGGGCAGTCATTTCATGACAAGGATTAGGAATTTCATGTTTACAGCATTTCCCTAATCTCCTTTAAAGAAATACAAACTCTATGAAGTTATAGAACATTGCTGTTATTACAGGGGATTTTGAAAACTGCTGAATGTATTTTCAACTCGAAAGATTGTGCTGGGAATCATTTTAATTCAAATTCTCATTTGGTATGAAAGCAATAAACATCTTTTAAAAAGATTTCTTTCTTTGCTCTAAGTGGTTATGAGTAATAATGTGGGTGTAAATCTTCTTAATTCTTCCTGAGCTATTTGAAATTCTTAATCATGACCAGAGTATAAAACAGAACAAGACAGTATATGTGTATCATTAAAAACTGTATTTGCTGAAAAGTCACTTTAAGTTTCCTTTCCCTGGCCTAAACGATAGTAGTTCTCACTGCCGGGGCACGCAAACTTTCAACAAGAGAAGAGCTGCTTCTTGGACTTTGAATTTAATCCCTGGAAACACACATTTTTGTTTGTTGCTTTTTTCCATGTGTGTTGTTCCCTTGCCAAAGATTAATTTCATTCTCTGCAAATTAGCCACACAGGGGAAGCAAAGAAGAGTAGAAGAAGCTGTTTTAAAGAGCTGTCCGGAGAGCTTCCCACTAAGCTCAGGTTGTCTGGCTAGCCTTTTCTCACACTGACTTCCCACTTTCTCATCAGCAAAATGATGGGATTGGAGCGATGACCTGAAGGCCCTCCCAGAACTTGCATACCAATATTCTTTGCTATAACGGCATGTAGAATAAGACTCTACCAGTAAAATATGGTCACTCAGCAAAGGTGCATTTGGGCACCCACTTTGTGCCAAGCATGTGCCAAAAGACACATAAGAGAAACGGGTCTTCAGGGAGAAGCGTGGTAAAGAAGAGTCAGGGAAGGCCTTCTAGTCCAAGTGGCAACTGAGCTAAATCTTTAAGGGTCCCTTGGCATCTTTTAGAAAGATGGGGAAATACTGGTTGCTCCAATTAGGGCCCTGGATTGGAAATGCCCTAAGAAGAGTTAATTTATAAAAGTTAGCTTTGGAGTTATTTTCTGAGTAAATAAAAAAGACATAAAAAACCATAGAGATAAAACTATAGATTTCCTATCTGAATGGCTAAGATTTCAAACGCTGACCATACCAAGTGTCGGCAAGGATGTGAGCAACCAGAACTCTTATAAGCAACTAATAAGAATGTAAAGTGGTATAGCCAGTTTGGAAAACAACTGGGCAGCTGATCAAAGAGGTAAGCATAGAGTTACCATGTGGCCCAGCAATTCGACCAGGTATAAACCCCAAATCGTTGAAATCCTATGTCCACACAAAAACTTCTATATAATTGTTCATAGCAACATGATTCACCATAGCCAAAGAAGAAGAAAAAAATCTATTGGTGTTTAAATCTCTAGTTAGTACCCTTGTGGTGTGGAGTAAGTTCTGGACAAGGGCAGGAGAAGGGTTTCTAGGGTACTGATAAAGTAGATTTCTTGAACAGGATGCTAGTCACAATGGGTTGCTCAACTTGGAAATCTATAATGAGTTGTACACTTCGGGTGTGTGCAATTTGCTGTATGAATGCCATTCTCTTAAAGCAGTTTACTGAAAAACTTAAAAAGGCCATTTATAATTCAGCTGTTTCTATCTTCTCAGGGAATGTTAACTCTATACAGTTAAATACCTGCATCACATTGAATGCTATGTTTGAACTCAAAAGCAGAAGAGGATAGGCATAGTTTTGATGAGGTTTTCTTCCCTTAGTCCCTGGAATGGGCTTCAAATATTTTCAGATCATAAATGGCAAGTATCCTGTGGCCGGCACCCTGGGTGTCCAAAGATGTTTTAAATATAAAAGGCAATGTTCCTGCAAAGTGAATACCCTTTCCATGAAAGCTCTTTCCAATTTTTTTTTTTGAGAAAGAGAGCACAAGCGTGTGCGCGTGGGGTGGGAAGAAGAAGGGCAGCAGGAGAGGGAGAGAATCTTGAGCAGGCTCCATGTTCACTGCAGAGCCCAATGCAGGGCCTGATCCCATGGGTCTGAGATCATCACCTGGGCCGAAATAAAGTTCGATGCTTAACCGACTGAGCCACCGGAAAGCCCTTTTCAAAGCAAATTTATCCTTCTCTTTTTCCTTCCATCCATCCATCCATCCATCCACTGTATGTCCGTCTGTCCCTATACCAATTCATTGAGAAGATGCTGAGATCCGACCATGCGCCTGGCACTGTGCCAGGACCTCGCACAGTGAGCAAGATAGCCAAAGCCCATGACCTCATGGGGTGTACCAAAAATTATCACCCTAAGGATCGACTGAGAATTCTAAAATTGCATCTAAACTCAATTGTCTCCTTGAGGCTTTTGGGAGTTTTAAACTTTTCAAAACAGCCATAGATCTAGTCACTGAATGACTAAAATATCTTTTCTTAGACAGTGGACTGGTTCCAATTTCCTACATTGCTTGCTGATTTGACCACATTCAGTCCTATTAAAACAGTGTCCATACACACCAGTTCCCCAAACAATGTGGTGAGAAACACAATTTGAAAAAAAGTCCATACATCAATAATGATATCACAATAGTTTCTCTAACTAGCAAAAAGCAGCCCATCAACAAATGTGTATCATAACTGCAGGGTCCAAGAATGAACAGAAAAAGTCCTGAATGAATACACAATCCGCGATTCTCTTGCATTGGTGCAGGGAGGGCTTCAGATACGAACACCAGGACCCAGGAACCCTACCACCTAAAGTGTGAGCACAGTAGCCTGCGTAGCCACATGGGAAGAGGTTTAGATTTGGTTTGTGCTCCCCTTCTTCTCTCTTTGAAAGTAACACTGAGTTCAAGGAGGTTAGTCAACCAAAAAGTTAACTTCTCAGAACTGCCTTCATCTTCCATGCTCTAAGACTGAAAAAAAAAAAAAAAAAAAAGGAGATGGGAGGAGGGTGTGGGGGAAAAACTTTGAGCATCACTGTCATTATTAATATGGCCCAAAGCCTGAAAATTCAGAATTTTTGAGAAATGACTTTCTAATCTTCAAAAGCAACCAAAAGTTAAGTGATTTAAAAAAAAAAAAAAACAACCCTGGGTTATTTCTTGTCTTTCAAAATGTTTTCCGTGATACCTAAGGAGAAGGAAAAAAAAAAACCCTCACAGTTTAAGTTCTGCCTGTGAACTCAGCCTTTTGATCTAGAATCCTGAGTCATCTGACCCCTCAGCTTCCCAGCAGAGAAGCCACCACACTGCGTAACTGAGTCACCACCATGGTCATAGCCGCTGCCACACCAGGCTTTTCATCAAGGGGAAAGGGAAGAATATTCTTTAAGTAAAAATGTCCAGGAGGGTCCTTCCCTGCTTCCGGTTTCTCAGGCACCAGGAGAGAAGATTAAACTTTACCAACTGTCTGCTCAGGGAACCTTACTGTGTGGCTCACTACACAAAGGCCCTAAGAGACCCTCTAGGCATGACCAACTCTATTTTCCTGTCCTTTTGCACAAAGATGCCATATGATCCTTTTCTACTTTGCTTCACACGCCCAACCCTAATTTCCAGATTCATCTTTACTGATGCACACGGGTCTAGCTCATTTATTTAAAATGCCCTATAGCCTTTTAGTCTTTAAATACATTGCCATTTATGGTATTAATCCATTCCCAGTATTGTTGGATACTAATTTCTTACATGACAGTGAAGTCTTGTTTATGTCTTCCTACTTGTGCAAGGATTTCTCCATGGCAAAGGTCTAGAAGATAGACTTTGGGGTCACAATAAGGTACACACATCTTCAACTTTGCTAGATATTGCCACTTTGTTTCTCCAAAGCAGGTGTTCACATTAATGCTCCCACCAGATCTTCCAGTTGTTTCCATCTTCCCTTCTGATGGCCACTTGGGATTATCATGCTAGTTTTTAATGTCTGCCAATGTGATGGTTGTGAAGGATCATCTTCTTTTGAATTTAATTCACATTTCCCTCATTACTAGTAAGGCTTAAGTATGTTTCTTCACATGTTTATACGTGAATCAGGTTTTCTCTTCTGTAAATCGGCTGGTCATATCCTTTGCCCATTTTTTCTCATGAATTGTCTTTTTCACAATGATTTTTAGAGTACTTTATAGCTTCTGGATATTAACCCTGCCTTGTTTATAAAAGCCAAAATTACCTTCTACAAGCCTGCGGCTCATTATTTTAAACTTTCTTGTGGCATCCTTCATCAACTGTAGATGTATTTGCAATGAACTCAAACTAACCAATGTTTGTTTGTTTGTTTGTTTTTTGCATGGCTTCCATTCTGTGGTTTAAAAAAAAAGATCCTGGGCAACTGGGTGGCTCAGTTGGTTAAGCCACTGCCTTCGGCTCAGGTCATGATCCCAGAGTCCCAGGATGGAGTCTTGCATTGGGCTCCCAGCTCCAAGGGGAGTCTTCTTCTCCCTCTGACCTTCTCCCCTCTCATGCTCTCTCTCTCACTCTCTCTCTCAAATAAATTAATAAAATCTTAAAAAAAATCCTCTCCCACCTTGAGATCATTAAGATCTTCTCCAGAACTTTCAGAAGCAAATAATTTTTGTTTTTAACATTTAGGTCTTTAATCTACCTTGAAGTTACATTTCTGTATGGTATAGGGCAAAGACTTTTCCTTCTCTTCCATCTTAAGAGCTAATTCTTCCAAGACTAGTTTAGAGCAATTTATCCTGTTTCTATTGATTTGTCATGTCCCCTGTCATAAACTAGGTTCTCATATAGGTGTGAGCCTGCTTCCGGAATTTCAGTTTTGTTCTACTTGCCTAACCCTGTACCAATTTCATGCTTTTATTAATATGGTTTAATTGCCATTTTTGATATCTGATAAAGCTAGTCTCTTCATCTCATTTTTCCTCTTCAAGAGAATCTTGGCCCATCTTTGCCTTTTCTCTTTCTATAAGAATTTTAGGATAAGACTGTCAAATCCTATAAAACAAACCTGTAAGATTTGATTAGAACTGCACTGATCTAGAAGTTAATCTGTGGAGAATTGACTTTATGATATTGGGTCTTCCAAACCATTAAATTTGTACATATCTTCCATTATCTATATTTAGGTCACTGTTTAGGATCATCAATAAAATTTCACTATATTTCCTTAAAAGATATGTATTTTGTTAGGTGTATCTCTTGATCTGTTATGGATTTTGCTGTTATTGCAAATGGACTTATTTTCCTTTCCAGTTAAGCAATTTATCTTGCAAATAAACTCTAATTCTGGTATATATTCATGAATTACATAAATAGCTAAAAAAATAGAGCTTATGTGCTTGAAAGTAGCTGACATCCTGAGCTCACCAAATTAGAGTCACTTTTTATCCTTTCATTAAAGTAGAACAATTCCCATTGTGTTCGGAGACTGCTTTCTTAGTTAGTATGACATTGTTTCTATATTTCAGAAAGATTTTTTCCTATGAAAGTTTCCACTTTCCTTACATAGGACTCACTCAATTGTGGTAGTTCTAAAAACAAAGATTTTCTTCTTATTCTTTAGAATATGTGTTGGTCTTTTATTTTCATTAAATATATATGCTTGTTCAAAGTCATGTTTTTCTCTCTAGAAGGGTTTAGAGGACATATTATGTATACACACACTTGCATACACATGCAAACACACTTTATCTGTTTTTTTTCAATATATAAAGTGTTTCTTCCTGATACTATTTTCCTTGTTCCATATCTATATTCCTCTCTAATTTTTCTCCATTTGTAATCATTCTGTTCTTATTTTAACCATTAATTTTTTCATCTTTTTTTTGAAAAGGGAAGGTTTGTTGGGATTGATGAATTTTTTAAATTTTCTCTTCTTTGAAGATCTCTTCTTTGTAGACAAAGCAGCTTCTTCACCAATTTCCTCTTCTTTTAGATATAGGCTCATATTCAGCAATTAGGTACTTACTAAGCAAGAACTATCTTCTAGTAATTTGATATCACATTCATCTACATACTAGAGATAACATGTATCCTCTGTAATGGATTCTCCAATGGGAGAAACTGATCCAACAACATCTAAATATTCATATTTATAATCATCAAGATCTCATTTTACCAAGTGTTCAACAACCTTCATAAGTTTCAAAGATTCCTCCAGGTAATATCATACTTCAGTTTTTCAATATAGTTCTAAAATCCTCTTGCAATGATTTGCCCAAAGGCTATTTTTTTTTCAAATGAAATGGCTTCCCTACATTCTATGAATCTACTCACAGGAACCCAGAATTTTAAATAGTTTCTTATTTATTTGTGAAAGTCTTGAAGTATTTATATTTACTTTTGGTCTTCCTTTTCTTTTTTTTTTTTTTACACATTTTTTCCATGAACTTTTCCAAAAACAGCTTTTAAAGGTCAAAGGGGTCAGTTTGAAATAAAAGTAACTTTGGTGAACTTCTTGCTTGAATACACTCAACTGAGGGAACACATTCTCTTAATGGGTTTTCAATTTTCACAGCAGTGGCTAAATCAGTTACTACAAACTTAAGAACTATTGCAAAGGGCTGTTCTTGAAGTTCTTTCCAATGGCCACGTTCCCCCTTCATTGGTTCTTTGCTTTAAATTAGTTAATTTCTTTTTGGAGGGCCAGGCTGAAAGGAAGAACAAACTTCTACGGCCCAAGCTCAGGAGGGGGAAAGCAAGGAAAATCCTGCATAAAAACCTTAAGACCTAAAAGAAAGAAATGGGAGAAGAGATACCAATGTACAATTTGGGGTACCGTGTTATTAACATTTGTGTTTTATAATGTGTTCTCCTGCATTCTTACCATTGTATAAGGGCACTAATGGTTTTATACACTGATCCTATATCTAGAAAACCTGTTGAACTCTGTATTAATTCCATTAGTGTCTACATGTACTCTTCCATTATCTGCACAGGCAGATAATGTAATGCCATGTAATGTAATGCCATCTCTGAAAATAACAATATGCTTTCAAACCTTATATTCTTCTTTTCCCAATGAGCTGGTTAGGATTCCATTTATAATACTGAATAGAAATGGTGACTAAGGATTTTCTTGGAACACCTGGCTGACCGAGTCAGTGGAGCCTGCAGTTGTGAGTTTGAGCCCCACACTGGGCATACAGATTACTTAAAAAAATTTTTTTTAAATCATTTATTTATTTATTTAAATTTTTTAACAAAAAGGGTTTTCTTTTTTTTTTTTAAGATTTTATTTATTTATTTATTTATTTGACAGAGACAGAGATCACAAGTAGGCAGAGAGGCAGGCAGAGAGAGAAAGAGAGAGAGAAGAGGAAGCAGGCTCCCTGCTGAGCAGAGAGCCCGATGTGGGGCTCAATCCTAGGACCCTGAGATCATGACCTGAGCTGAAGGCAGAGCCTTAACCCACTGAGCCACCCAGGCACCCTACAAAAAGGGTTTTCTTGTCTGTCTTATTCCTGACTTCAAAGAGACATATGGGCATATAATATTTTGCCATTAAGCATAATATTTGCTGTAGAGTTTTAGCAAATAGCCTTCATCAGGGGATCTATTTCCAGTTTGTTAACTGGCTTTGTTGTTTGTTATTAACCATACATGTTTGTTCACATTTACTGAATGATTTCTGTACCTACTGAGAGGACAGAGGACAGACAATAGGGCTTTTCTCTCCTTTAATCTTATTTTATAGCTGTGGATATCACACAGTATTACATTTTTGTCAGATAACCTGGTCTGTATGCTACCAAATTGGAGTTTCCTTTGAGGCTTAATACAAGGTCAATCTTTGTACATGTGCTCTCTTTGTTAGAAAATAATTTATATTCTCTATAATCATTTCATCCTCTCATCTGTAGATATCCTTTGGATCAGTTTAACCATTCAGTTATCCAAATCTTCTCTATTCTAAGCAGTATTTGCTTCCTAAATCCCATTATTGCCCTCCCCGAAGATGCCTAGCCCAAGGCACTGCCCAGAAAACATTCACCAGCCACAACAAATAGCAATCAAATGGAACTGAACCATTTGAAAAGCTTAGGCATCTAGCTTCAGTGTTTTCCTACCCTCACCAAGAACATTGACTCCCTACAGTCAAAATCTTCACTCACAGAGCCATTTTTTTCCTTTTTGGACATTGAGCAAACTTATCACAAAGCTTACTGCGAGGAGCTGGCAAGAAATGCAGGCCAAACTACAGAAGTTTGTGAGAAGATTCTATAACCATGAAAGGCACTTTCTTTCCAATTTTGGTTGGAAATGTTCGTAACTGTAAGAACAAAAGGTAGTCTAGGACTGTTTCTTCTCAGATAGCTGGTAAATTTCTATTTACTGTTATCAGTTTCCTAAATGAGTGTGGTTGTATTTAATTACTGTGCAATGTGGGGGAGACTTCTGTTGGCTCTTTTGTTAGCACTTAAGAGTGAAAGGAGTAACAGTTGTGTGTTCTGTCAATGTTCCTTTCTTCATTTCAAAGCCATTTTTTATCACAAAAATATAGAACTCATCCAGACCACCAGCCTCACTGAATTGCAATAAATAGAATTCTAGAAGCTTCCAGGCTACCTCTGTTTTTCCCTCATGTCAAGTGTGGACATATGTTTTTGTTGAATAGTTGGCATCTAAAAAGAGGTTATAGATAGCAGAGGATCTGAGCAGCAAAGCCCACTCTTAAGTCACTAGATATGATAGACTATACCCGAAAAACATGAGCCTAATTAGGCTTAGAGAGGTGAAGCTACTTGCCCGAGGTCACACAACCCATCCAGTTTTCTCTCCCACTGCTTCCATCCCAGTCTCACCCACCACCATGCCCTGTTCGGTCTACCATGGTAGCCTCCTCAGTTGTCCCCCCTGTCTCCTGCATGGCTCCTGCTTTCATCCACTGTCCACCTCCTTATAGCCAGAGTCATCTAATTAAAATATGAACTTAAAATGAAACCTGCAAATGGCTTCCTACTACCCTTAGGAATGTTCACTTTTCCAGGGACAGGTAGGCCTGGAAGGCTCAGCTCACTTCCTATCTCTTCAGCCTCAGCTTTTACCACATTCTCCCTCACCTGCTATGGTCCAGAAATGCTGGCCTTCCCATCATGCATTAGAACATTCTCTTAGGCCTGTTCTTCCCTCTTTGGGGAGTGTTCCTTTTACACAGCCTGGCCTAACGACTCTTCACAACACCTCAAGTTTCACTTCTTAGGGTCATGCAATTCCATCACTGAAGTTCACGGACGCCCCAAGACAAGGTCAGGTTTCTTCACAGCACCTACCTTATTTGTAACATAGTAAGTTCAATACCTACTTGGTGAATGTATCAATCATTTGATTGTCTCTCTTCTTGACTAGATGGTAAGCCCTGAGAGGACCACTGGTGCCCTTTTTTTAAATGGGTAAATAAGTAATAGACCCAGGATTTGAACTAGGGACTCACCCTCTCCCTACTTCCCTCCTATTCCCCAGATTCTACCTCTCCCACTCTGTCCTTCTCCACTTCTCTGTTCCTCAGTCCCTTACCTGTCATCCCAGTGGCCTCCTCACAACAACATTGCCTAATTCCATGGGTGGCTCAAGGAGCTATTCAACTTGAAACTTGAATAGCTCAACTGGCTATTCCCAGTTCCACCTAGACGCTCCCTGGCAACTGCTCCTCATCTAGGGACAGGTTTTGTCATGAGGAGAAGAAGCCCTTACCTGCTAATACCTAAAATGTCACCATCAGGATATTGTCTCTTCCCAATAAGGATGGCTGTCTCCATGCAGCTCTCTTTCAAAATGCCCATTAGCCTACTCCAGGGAAGGGAACACTTGACTTATCCATCCCTCAGCTTCAGCACGTTTGAGTTCATACACTTCACCTGGCTCAGAGTCGGCTGAGGTATAAATAATTAAATGGCAGAAAAAAACTGAAAGTGGAAGGAATGGAGGAGAAAGGAAAGACTCGCAGTGTGGCCATAGGCTAAATCTGTCTTTCCATT
Source organism: Mellivora capensis (assembly GCA_004024625.1). NCBI lineage: Eukaryota > Metazoa > Chordata > Mammalia > Carnivora > Mustelidae > Mellivora > Mellivora capensis. The sequence continues at coordinate 23,161 of PISX010013244.1, read as the reverse complement.
CTGATCTATTTCCCCATGAGTTTGGAATGGATACTTTAATGTTAAACCCGTATATACGTATTTAATTACCCATTTTAAACCCACGGCAAATGATATGTGTATGTGTATTTCTCCAATTACCTTCATTTATATAGTTTGAATCCCTAACAATCAGACATTATACCCCTAGAAAAAGTGCTCTCCACTGATTATCCTGGGGCCTTTCTCTGACCATTTACAGCTTCTGTGTGTGGAGATAGCCTTCCCTACATTTAAACCTCCCCATTAGCAGGAACATCATACAAATGGCTTCTCTGGTCACCCAACACCAAAGCACTCTGCAGGTCATTAGTGCATACCGGATTGGAAAACCCAAAAAGTATAAAACGGGGATTTGTGATCTGAATGTGGCCTAATTAGCCCATAGTCAAATACAATCAGCGCAATCACCGGAATAAATGCGCTGGTATGGAAGTGTAATTTGAACTCATTCATAAACTTAACAATTAACTTGAAGCACTGTTTGTCGTGTTCAGAAAAAGTAAACGGAAGGGAAGAGCCACAGCATCTTGGGCATGTACGGAGATTAATTTTCTTCCAAGCAACCAACCTCATGGGTGATAATTTTTTCTCTTAATGATTTGATGTGTTCTCTCCATCATCTCTTTGGCCAGTGAAATAAGAGCATTAAGTATTAGTACGAGTAAACTGCAACTCTACGCAATCGTGTTTCTAATAAGCTATGATCACACAGAAATCCGAACACTGCAGAGGTGAACAGAATCACTTAACTGAGACGGCAGGAATCAGATTCTTATCCAGGAACTAGGGAGAAGAAAAAATCCCATGTTTTCCTCGGCACCCTCCTGTGATCCTTTGGCAGCTCTGAGAACTTCTCAGTGCCTTGATTCTGCCTCCGAGGTCTGCCCTGAAGACCAGAGGAGGTATTCCCGCCCACCTCCCACGACAGCCCGTGGGGAGAGCAGTGCCTAGCACAGGTGTGTTTATTTGATGACAAGGGCGGAGGGGAGAAAGAATGTTCTCCCTGAAGCGTTCAGATTTGGAGAGTTGTGGGTTTTGTGGAAGCACTGGGTACCACTGTTTTCTAGTGTGCTCCGGCTGCCTACTCACCAGACCCCTTGGCAGTCCGTACTTAAAGAGCAGGAGGCATCTCTGCAACTTTAATACTCACCTTAATCAAACACTTCGGGACCCCATGTAAAATGCATTGTTTTACTGGGGTGGGTTTTGTTTTTAGCATTCGATTCAGCTGCCTATGACTTCTGGGAGCAATCTCACACATAGTTCAAGTCAAGGCCATGGAGATGACTTCGTTGAGCTGAGAGATGTACAAACCCAGGGTACTGAGGACCAATAATCAAGCTCAACTGTGAAAAAAGTTGATCCCTCCATGGAAAAAGAACTAGAGAGAACACACAGCCCATTCTCGACAGTAAAAGGGATCTCTGACCCCAACACAGTTCATCTTTCTCGAGCATTTCTGTGCATTCATCACATTCAACTACTTAGCCGTCTTTACGAGGATCAGCCAATATGCTCCTTCACCTTGGCTCAGTAATTAGCACCCATCTTTAACTCCCACGTGCATGGGGGAGGAACGGACAGGAAACGTGACTTGGAGTCAAGCTGGTCGGGACTCAAATCTTGACTTTGCCACTTCCTGGCTCTGTGGCCTTGACCAAATTACTAAACTTCTCAGAGCCCTCAGTTCCTCAGAAGCTGTCATGAGGACAACTCCACAGACTGTCATGAGAACAGAATGAAAGAACATCAGTAGAAATTAGGCCTGGCATTTGGTGGTGGTGGTCAATAAACGGCAGTTGAGCTGCAATAAAACGCACCTCCATTTAAAAAGCTACTGAACTTGACCTACTTAAACACCACCACTAGGGCTTAAGCTTGTGCATTTCTTTTCTTCTACTTTAGTTCCCACGGTGGTCCTGACGCATACACCTACTTAAGAGTGAACGAGAGAATGATGAAAAACATGCGAGCTAGGGAGGAAGCAAACAGCTGGGGTCATTAGCACAGTTCTCCACAGCTGAATAAAGCTATGCCGACTAACCCATCCCTGGGAGTCAAGCAGAAGAAACAGGACCCTCACACGGCTGCAAACCGCGTTTGCAAGCGTTCTAACGCCTTCTGCAACACGTCTGCCGCTCATAGCTTGCCCTGAACAACCTGACACCACAGAGCGAGGCTGGCCCTGCTGCTTGCATGGACAACGCCACTGCACGGCGCTCAGCAAGTCTGCCCGATGGGACCAGAAGGACAGTGACATCATTGGTAAGGTATCCTAACTTCGTTCCAAAGAGAAGATGCTATTAGCCATTCATGCTGTTGATTCCTCTCCCACGTGTATTTTTAAAGACTTTGGAAAATGGTCTAAACCTCAATGTGTTTGCAGAACCAAGAAGGAACGACTACCCTAGTTCCATAATGCATGCAGATCAAATGCATTTCAATTGGAAAAGTCAATTTAATTTGCAGGTTTCTGTCGACATGTGCTGCTTCTATTTTCTTTGATCAGATTAGTGGAACAAAGTTCAGAGGACTTTTTTAGTTCAAACGTTTTCCCATAATGGCAAATCAATCTGCTCAGGGAAACAAAACATCAAAACGTGAATACAAAGCTATCATTGGAAGTTGATCCGATTTGCACATAAATACACCCACTAAAATTTAAACGAAACTTTATAGAGGAACAAAATTAGCTAAAGGATTTTTTTGAGTCTTTTAAAGCAGCCACTACAAGAATAACTGCAAAAGGAAGTATGCACAAACTGTGCCAACTCTAATCAATCTTGTGTATTTCTTCCGCACTGTTAGAAAATACACTTCATAGAAGGGTAGAGCAAGCTCACAGCAGGCAAAATGTGGTAGCTGAAGCCAAGCATAGCTAATCGGCTGCTTAGGACAGATGCAATCTACAGAATTCACCGATCCATCCCCATCAGCTCTGGTATGGAGGACCGATTCCCAGCATGCACTGCTTCTATGGGTTTTATGTTGATGACATCGGTTTCCTGGATCTTGATGGATACAGGAGATGGAAGCAGTATGTAAACAGGCATATTCTATTTTACATGCCAGCGTTAAGTATGATAAGAAGGCAATTTGTCATGCCAAGCCTAGCAAAGTGGAAGCCAGACACAGGTCTCAGACTGTCCTAGAAGAGTTGAGAGCTCAGAGAGGGGGTAGAGGGTAGGATGACAGCACAGAGAAAAGTAAGACAGAAGCTGAGTATCCACAGAACCGCAAAACCAGGAGATATAAAGGTCTCAGAGACGAAGAAGGCAGAGAGGCACAGTCCCACAGGCTTAGTCATCAGGATACATACCAAGAGCCTTAAACTTGAGTTTCCAGAGCAGCTTACAGGGACAAAGACAAATCCCCCTCTGGCTTCTTTTAGAACCTCTAAATGAGCACAGAAGGGATGAAGGATTGGTGGCTGAGCCCCACCCACACCCTCTCCCCACCCAGCAACTGACACAGTGACTTAGCCCAGAGTGAGAACAGGGAGAGTTCTACTGGACAGACAGACAGATGGATGAGTGTACCAACTTGAACACGCAAAATGTTGCTGGCTGAAGGGCAGCGCAGGAGTGGCTAAGAATGTGGGCTATGTACTCATAAAGTTGTCCGTTCCAAACTTTGCCCTGAAGCTGGCGAGCTGTGTCCTACTGGATAAGCTACCTAACCTCATCTCAAAAAGGGGGTAACAGTACTTAACTCCTATGACTACTAGAGGATTAAATGAGTTTAGGCATTTAAAGCACTTAGTGAAGTGCCTTCCTCATGGTAAGCGCTCAGGAAATGTTAGTAGATGCTATGATGATGATAATGATGATGATTAATGACAAATATTATTATTATTATTATATTATTATATTATTAATGATTATTAACAACAACAAATGACCAGAAAGCTTTTATATTGACCAAACTGGAGACACTGCTACCGCAGATCATCCAAAGCAGAATCAGAAAGTTCCCCCCCCAAAATACCTGCTGCAAAGTTCCTCAAAATTAAATATTCTACCAGCTCAGTGCCAATCTCTCTTGCTTTCATGCACGTGCTTCTTCTGGAGCTCTGCCATTCTCTCGCCCTCTCCGCCATATCTGTTTGTAACTTGGGAGGACATATTTGATACCTGCGTAGGAGAGTTACCTGCCATGTTATAAAACGAGAGAGGACACAAAAGGGTAATGAGGAAACGTTAAGGAGGCCTCTCATGCCTTCTCTCACGAGCTCAGGCAAAATCCAACTCTTTGTAATGACTCTAACCCTGCTCCCAGGCAAGCCTAATGTGGTTGGAGAAACACACAACCCCACTGTTGTCCCTTAAGACAACAATTAAACTTAGATGTTGAGTGTGAGCCCTTGGCGCTGTCTGACGTCCTGCTCTGGAAACTATTTCATACTGTCTCCTCTCAGCTCACACCTCTAATTCTCCTTTCTTCCTCCTCACTCCCAGCTGATGACCTGGCTTCCGATTTTGGTGAGGAAAAAAAGAAGCAACTGGGAGAAATGCCACCTCCAGCAACTACCCCATCCAGCAGCGGTTCCCTTCATGAACTCGGCCTGCTCTTCATTGACTAGATTAAGTGTCCCTGCTCCCAAGGAAAACCTTCCACCAATACTAAGAATCCATTACACCTGCTTTCATTTTCTTCATAGTATGATATTACAGACATGAACGGATAAAGTAATGTAGGTCTATTTGTTTATCTGTTTACTGTCTTCTGCACCCCATTAGAATATAAACCCATTGAGGATAATATTGTATTCTGTGGCCAAGAGTGGTTTCAGCCAAGATCAACAATGATCTGTGGAATGAACAAAGAAGTGAGTGAAGGAAAGAATACATGAATTTTTCACTGTGGGTGAAAATAGTTTTTACATGCTTACAGGTGTCTCTCTCTCTCTCTGTTCCCCCAAACCCATGCCCCTTCCTTCCTCCCCAACCTCCTCATCTTCTGGATAGAAATCGAATGTCCCAGGAGGCTAGGCTATTATGGAGTAATGCTATTCAGAGAGGCATCCTTGGGCATCCAAGTGAGTGCTGAGGTCTACATGGAATTTGCTCTTGGCTAAAGAGTGCCAGTGAGTGGGGCCCACACACGGGGCCTGCCAGGTAATATGGGAAGTATGCTTGCCAAGCAAAGGTCAATTTAGGATCCGGCTCCAATGACAGGAAAGCTTCTTAACTTCCTTCCTTCCTTCCTTGCCACCAAGCCTGGGGCTGTGCCATGGAAAATCCAACCCTCAGATGTCTACAAAAAGTGTCCCGGGGAGGAAGCCCATGGCTCGTACACACCACCTGCACTAGGCTCAGGAAGCCAGCCAGCCCGGATGGGGAGGGGGCCTGTGGCTTGCACTTTCTGTCTATGCATAAGATGTTCCATTTATGAGCACTGTGGCCAAGACAGATGAAGGATCAAATGACATAACTGATGTAAAAGTAGCTTGTTCATTAGATAGCATATGGGTGATATACACCAGAGAGTTTGTTAAATATGTGAGAATGGAGAAGATGAACGTGAAGGAGGTGAGGGAAGTAGAGAAAGGGAAAATGGGGGAAGGGAGGAGGAGTGGAGAAGGTAGAAAACGTGGAAGAGGGAGAAAAAGAAGGAAGAAACATGATTTAGTTCACAGCACATCAGCGATGAATATAACTTTAACTGAAGATCGCAAACATAACTCCTGAGCTCTGACACTGGGAGTCACTGGTGTGGACACCTTGGGAAAGTCCCTTTCCTTGTCTGCCCCTGGTTTCTTCACCAGTCAACACAGGAAGCCGGTATCTAAAGATGATCGACAGTGACCCTCACAGCTTTGACCTCTGTGAGTCCATAATCTTTGCAGTCATGAGCCTGGCTGCATGATCTGGGTCAGTGAAGCCACCAGGCACCAAGGCCAACCAGAACACAGTCTGGAGCTTTAGCAGATGTCCTGGAAAACAGGCAGAGACTCCCAGTGCCAACATTATTTTTGTTCCTGAATGGTGCCTTAGCTGCCTTCCCATAGCCCCCGACTTTCCAGGAAGCCATTCTCCCTGGGCCTACTGATACATATGTCTCGCATTACAGCTTCTTTTTCCTATGAAAGAAACAGCACAAACTATCATTTGTTCTCAGCACGAATGAAACCATCCAGTGAATTCAGCCAATTTGTCCTTCGACACCTTTTGTTGGCCCTTTCATGACAAATTCATTGGAGCCCTTGACCCCAGAACCTAATTCACAGTGACTCTTAATGTAAATGAGACCCCTGCCCCCACCCCCCACAGTCTCTGCTCCCGGCCACTTTCAAACTTCCATACATCATCCCTGATGGCCTCAGGCACAGCCGCTCTAGTCTTACTGTGGGAAAGGGCAGGCACCCCGCTTTCAAGTTTCTATGGACCACAGGGTGAAAGCAACCATAGGCAGGCATCCCCCGAGGAAGCCAGCCTGGACTAAGGCCGGGCACATAGTCTACGAACACCATGTTGTTTCCTTCTTTGTGAGTCTTTCCAAGTTAACTGGTGAGGAACTGAACTCACTTGCCCCTACCTAGCCTTGGAATATCTTGTCATTCAAAGAGGCTTTTGTGATATACTGGGAAGAATATTGGATCTAGAATCCAAAAGACAGAAGTAAATTTGGGGGGACTCCTGGGTGGTTCAGTCAGTCAAGCATCCAATGCTTAATCTCAGTTCAGGTCTTGAACTCAGGGTCATGAGTTCCAGCCCCACACTGGGCTCCAGGACTGCAGAGCCTACTTAAAAAAAAAAAAAGGTAAAAAATTCTGGCTCTACCACTACCATATGTTGGGCAATTTAGAGGATGCCTCCTGGCCTCCTGACTCTTCCCATCTCTAGAACAGAGGTAATAACAGTACATAATGGAGAAAGGTTGAATAAGATCCCTATGCCTAAAGCACACAGAATAATGTCCAGTACGTATGTGCATAATAAGTATTAGTGAGTAGCCCCTGCTAGTATTAAATGAAATAATGGATATGGCCATGCTTCGCAAAATAAAAAGAGCTGCCAGAATTGTGTTTGTGCAATAGCGGACTCGAACGTGACTTTCGCTTTGGCATCATTATGCTGCATTCTCATCAGCAGCCCCGGCAGCAAAAAGCATGTATTCACGTTTGTGCCAAAGAACTAGTACCTAGATATGGGCACAAATTTCAGCACCGGCCACAGCATCGCTATGGCAGCTGGACGACTGGAAATGACCTAAGTGTCCGAAAAAGAAGCCAGGTTTGAGGACGTCGTAACATAGACACATACTGCGTAGGGCGGCAACTCAAACAATGCTCTAAAACCATATTGACAGAAAAATAGGTCCCAGATACACTGATGAATGGGAAAAAAAGGGAGTTAGGAGCTGCAGATGTTCTATTTTACACTTTGTAAGCCTATGTTATATGACTTTTCACAAACATATTTGACCTTGGCAATGAAGTTTTAAAAAGCGTGTGCCATTTGACTTCACTTTTGCAAATACATAGGATATAAGTTAAAATGTATGGAAAATTTCTCAAAGACTTGACACTACATGCTGATTCTCTGGATATTAGGAATTTGGGTGATTTTTTTGTTTTTTCTTTGGACTGATCTGAGCCTTTCTGTTTTGTTTTTTTTTTTTAATGATTTTTTTTTTAAAAGAATGAACTTGTATTTGTTCGACACCATGACAGAGAGGGTCCCTAACCCTAAGTCTCTAAGTCTGTCAAGTAGCCAAAACTTGGTTTCAGAGGCTTACCATACTGGTTTCAGGGAGCCCTGGGCCTCCCAGGAAGTACGGACAGGCGCTGACTTGCTGGCCCTCAAATTTGCTCTGACAGAGAAATAAAGGCAGGGATATTTGTTGCTTTCCCTACTGCAGCTTCCTAAGCAACCACTCCCCCTTTGAATTCACTTTGAAGATACATTTTTAAAGTGATGCCATTCTGGAGAGAGAGGAGAATGGAGAGCGACAGCTTCATGGGTATGGAGTTTCCTTCTGGCATGATGAAGAGGTTTTGGAATTAGACAGAGCTGACGGTTGCACAACACTGGAAATATACTGTCACCGTATCGTATGTCTTTAAATGGCTGATTGTGAGTTGTGCAGATTTCACCTCAATAAAATTAAAATTAAAATTAAGCTATGAACACTGAGTGCAGGATAGGCAACTTTGTTAGGGATGTGGGAAATGTGCCTCTTTAGTTTGTGTGTGTCCAACGTGTAAAATCTCTGCACACTTAGATCAAAATTTTAAAAGATGCCTTTTCACTTTGTTTCAGGGGGATGTGTGTTACTTACTGATATGCAGTTCTTTTTTTTAAGATTTTATTTATTTATTTGAGAGAGAGAGTGAGAGAGAGCATGAGAGGGGAGAAGGTCAGAGGGAGAAGCAGACTCCCCAAGGAGCTGGGAGCCCAATGCGGGACTCGATCCCAGGACTCTGGGATCATGGCCTGAGCCGAAGGCAGTCACCCAACCAACTGAGCCACCCAATTGGCCTGGGCACCCAGATGCCCTGATATGCAGTTCTTATCATGTCATCACCGTCATCGGGTGTTAGAACTGAAAGACAGTTCGGCCACTTCCTTTTATAGATTCAGTAACTGAGGTTAGAGAAAACGTGAAGACACAAGTAATTTACAAAACCGGATTTAGAATCCAAGTGTGTCTGTACAGTCCCCCTTCCATAGTCACCCACTACTCTTATTTTATTTATTTTCTGAGCCTCTTTAAACTTATTTTTTAAAAACTATGTATTGTTGGATCAAATTCTCTGCCTCACGCCCCATCCCCGAATTTGCTTTGTGCACCCCAAATCCTTCGATATGCTGTACATTGGCCGTGGAGTTTGATGGCTGTATTGAGCAAACCCATGCTTGTTGAGCAGTTATTTCAGCTGCAAGAAGCAGGTGATGGCTGTGGATTAACTCAGTAATGCTCCATACCTTCTCGGCCCTACCACTTTATTCCCGGGAAAGCTAAAGATCTGGGTTATATCTGAGTCATACCTGAGTCTCAAAATCATTGTCATTAACACAGCAGTTTCTGTATCTGCACCTCTTGCCCTCCATAACCCAGTGAGACTGTTTATTTGTAGGACAAGAAAAGCTTTCCATTCACAGCCAAGAAAATTATACCTTACTTGTACTTGGTACAGATTAATTTTTCTCAAATATGTCTTGATCCATAGTAGAACTGCAAGGTGGCCAGTGATCTGCTATTTGGAATCAAAGGAGCATCGACACAACAGAGGCAGCAAAGATTTTCTGATCACTTTGCTAATTTACATGTCACCAATTTGCTGTCCCTGATGCCTCTCTCCCCACCCCACCCCATTCAACCATTTGGAGTCTGAGCTGAAGTGTGCCGGTTCCTACAAATGGCAGGTTTTAGAAAACATCTGGGCCGCTCTGATCATTCTGCCGAGTTTGGATACATCTGGAGGGAATGATCTGAATTGAATCTGGATCCCAGGCTCCGGGGGTTGACCCACTGCAAACCACCCCTGCGACACACTATATGCTGATTCAACAGCCCTATAGGCTGATTCAACATCACTCCCTAGACTTCTGAACAAGACAAAAGGGCTCAATTTGTTTCCCGCTTATCGGAGAGCCAGTGAGGATGCATTAAGTGGCAACTTCAGCGGGAAGGAGAGGGGTGAGGAGTCCTAGTCGGTTAACACATCCCCATCAGTGCACGTAATCAATTTAGAGGCAAGGCCAATTTTACAGTGGGGTTTTTGACATGAGGGGAACAAGCTACAGAGCTTTCCCAAGCAGATTCAAGAAAGCCAACTACAGTTGGATTCCCTCCTCATTACTCGAAAGAAAAATCCCAAAGACCCAAATAACACCCAACATTAAACTTGGCCACTATTCCTAGGTAGAAAGGTAAATGTGGACCAGACTTCAAAAGAAGTGTTAATGATACAGCTCCACTCAGAGTCTCCAATCCAGGGCTCTCTCTCTCTCTCTCTCTCTCTCTCACTCTCTCTCTCTCTTTTTCTTTTTTAAGAATGAGGGGAGGTTAGAGGCAGAGGGAGAGAGAGAACCTTAAGCAGTCTCCATGACCCTAGCGCAGAGCCCAACATGGAGCCCGATCCTATAACCCTGAGCTCATGACCTGAGCTGAAATCAAGAGTCAGATGCTTAACCGACTGAGCCACCCAGGCGGCCCCAGGGATCTCATTCAATCTCTCTTTCACAGCAGAGAAAGTATTCAATAAATCTTAGTGACAGAGAGCGGTAACATCATCTGTCACAGTTACTATGAAGGTGCTTTTCATAGCTCCCAGAATACAGCAGTCACTTAAAATTGGCTTTTGGATTAATTTATGAAACTACTATAATGTGCAGCATAATCATGATCACCATAACCATAACTACATTTTTGAGCTCTGATGTGTCAAGCACACGACCACGCTAGGCAGTTTTATATGAAGTAGCTTACTTCTTAGCAACAATGCATCCGCAGCCTAAGTTCTCAGTAGAGTTCCTCTAGAGCACGTAAGTTACGTTACTAGTCACATATCCAGGAAGTGACAAAACCAGGATCTGAACTCGGGCCTTCCTTGTTGGAAAAAGACTATGAATCATGATAAGGAAAAGAACAAAACTTGACTGAGTGCTTACCAGATACTGTGCCGAATGTTCGACCTGCCTTACAACTACGTTAGGCAGATTGTGCACCACTGTAAAACACTGCCTTGGTTTCCAGGGTCACAAATAAGAAAGGCGCTAGAAGGGGCGCCTGGGTGGCTCAGTTGGTTAAGCGGCTGCCTTCGGCTCAGGTCATGATCCCAGCGATCCCGGGATCGAGTCCCGCATCCGGTTCCTTGCTCAGCGGGGAGCCTGCTTCTCCCTCTGCCTCTGCCTGCCACTGTCTGCCTGTGCTCACTCTGAGAAATAAATAAATAAAATCTTAAAAAAAAAAAAAGAAAGGCACTAGAAATACTGGGAGAACTAGAAATACTGGGAGAACTGCGATCCCAGAAAACAAAAGAACAGAGGCTGTCCCTTGGTTTCTGTCCTTATACAAAGATAGCAGAAGGTAGCAAGAGCCCATGCTGTGGAGGAACGACTTGGGCTCTAAGTAGAAAACGCAGTCACATAAACACTTCTTGTAAAGTTGGCTCATGGAACATTGGAGATGGCCATGGCCTTGGCAAACAAACTTTACAAACCAACCCCCCAGCCCCAATTGGTAGACCAGAAATCTGAAGTCCTGAGAAGGGGAGCAATGTGTTTTCATGGCCTCCCAAAAAAGCTCGGGGTTTTTGAAAGCTTTTCAGAGTGGCAGGTGAGGCCACTTCAACATTTACCAAGGGCTCTGTTAGTGCCCCCAAGATGGAATGTGACAATGAATCCAACACAGGCCCTGGCCCTCAAGGAGCTTACTGTCCAATGAGGGAGACAGGCAAGTCACAAGCAACAGGAATTTGAGCCAAGAAGGAAGTTTAATGGCACTGGACTAGGTGAGTTCAGAGGAAAAAGAATCCTTTCCAGTGGGGGGCAGGGTGTCAAGGAAAGCTTAGTAAATGAGATGATGTCAGCAAATGACAGGTAAAATTATGAGAAGAAGAGGGGCGCCTGGGTGGCTCAGTGGGTTAAGCCTCTGCCTTTGGCTCAGGTCATGATCTCAGGGTCCTGGGATCGAGCCCCGCATCAGGCTCTCTGCTCAGCAGGGAGCCTGCTTCCTCCCTTCTCTCTCTCTGCCTGCCTCTCTGCCTACTTGTGAGCTCTGTCAAATAAATAGATAAAATCTTTAAAAAAATTATGAGAAGAAGAAACACATTTAGGTAAACAGCTACGGCAGAGGGAGAAAATTTTCAGGTGTGTTCAGGTAGCAGGTGGGTTTCCAATTTGGCTGGACGTGAGTAGAAGTGAGGGAGAACCAAGGAACCAAAGACTGTTCCATTGGTTGGGAAGCCCATGGACAGGAGGTGGAAGAGAGCGGGCTGCCCCTTAGCTGCTGGAGTCTGAGCACGAGATCGAGGCAATTACAACTGGCCTCAGAAAGAAGCATCTCGCCACTGCTTTCTGGCGAATATCTGAGTTCAGGAAGAGGTCCAGGAGAAGAGAGGGAGGAAGTGGGAGAACAGTCAGGAGGCTGTTTGTTGCAACAGTACAGACAGGAGGGAATGAGAGTCGCCTCAAGCGGGGTGGGGGCCCAGGAAGTGTAGAGGAGGGGGGATGCTTGGCAGAGTTTTCCTTCTCTTCCACTAGGTCTGTGCTTAATTGCTGAGCGGCACCTCAGTGATCTGAAGCAGTACATGGTCCCAGCTCACGCACACGGGACCCCCTAGGGGCTCTTGCTCCCTGAAGGGGTGTGACTGCCTAGCTTCTGAATACTCATCCCTCTACTCTGGGCTGTGTTTGGCACCCGCTAAACTTTATAACCTCATCAACACATTTCTACTGCTCGCTTTTTTTTTTTTCAGGGAGGAGTCTGGGGATGGGACGTGCAGGCAGAAGCCAGCCCCTTGCAGAGAACAGACCTTTCACCGCGGGTCAAGTGCACAATTGCATGCCATTGTCTGCGGCCACTGCTTTTCTGGGTCTTGGCTCTAGCTGGAGCTTCTTGAGCCACCAATCCGCAACAAAAGGCACCTGCCTCCCAGGGTCAAAGCTAACAAAAAAAGTTATTTGGCAATTAGATATGTCCATTCAGAAGGATTTACCAACTGAAACTCCGTAAAAAGTAGTCGGGAGGCACAGTGCAGAGGGAGATCCCCCTAAGCTTCTAGACACTGTAAGAAACCCAAAAGCCCCACCAGGAAGACCAGTCCTCAGCACTCTGTCTTTATGTTTGACCTACTCAGAGCAATTTGCACAACTTTCCCATGTTCATTGAAGACAGCTGCTGACAATGAACTAGGTGCATTTGGTTTTCTCTCCTAAGAGGAGTTACGGATCTTCAGAGAAGGAGTATTACTTGATAAAGCCTTGTCTACCACCAGCAGAACACCTCTCAAATCTACAACAAAATCTTCTTATAACAAAATCTGCTTCACAACTCTTAGCAAGACTAGACTAAAAATGGAACACCCACACACTAGCAGAGGAGCTTGGAGTGATCAGCAGGGACAGAAATAAAGTCTTCCAGAGATGAGCATGGGAGCATGCTGCAAACACCTGTGGGGTAGTGTTTACCAGAACCCGCCACCAGCAAAGCCATCCCTAGGAACGGAGATGTAAAATTCATGGGCCAAGTCAGCCTTCTGCATCACACCAGGCAGGTGGTATGGCTCCGTGGGGCTGGGGATAGCTGTCATCACAATTACAGCCCAGCGCACACATCCCTGGGATTTCTTGTCTTCAGAGTTGTCCCTTAGTAATTCCTACTTACCTCCCCGTGTGTGCGCACAACTTTCGGACAGTTCCACCTGGCCGCTGCCTTCAGAGATGCTCATGTGTACTTCAGACCATCTGCTCTGGCGAGGAGAGCCTGGGGACAGTGTAGAAACAAGCTCCCACCTCCGCCAGGGAGCAGGGGGGCTCTCGAAGATACCGAAGGGGGCTCTGGATTTACCATGGTCCTTGGGCAGCTATAGCATGGATGTCAAAGGAAGGTGTGGTCCCAGAATCCACACTGCGGGGCTGGAGTTACCCTTCCAACCCGCTCTTCTGGGCCAGGACAACTAGTGTCCTCAGCCCACTGAAGTGAGAGTGGCCCCAGCCTGCTGGGTTTCCGTGGAGCCAAGATGCACATGCTGGGTGTCACTCGGGACTCTGGGCTTAGGGGACTTACAGGACCACAGCGATGGCTTCTGCTCTGAGGGCAATCCTTTGCGACTAAATTTTATTATATTCTGAGTTTTCCAGTCATGAGCAATCGCATTGCTACTGGCCGGAGAACTACATACATCACATCTGGGAGCCTCGACACAAATTACCCCATTGGATCCTCCCAGCATTTTTATCTCTACCAATGGATGAAGAGACTGAGGCTGGGAAAGACGAAATGACTTGACCAAAGTCACTCTGCTTGGTAGAGGATGCGAGGGGTAGCACCTGAGGCTCATATAAAAATACAGATGGAGAAAAAAGGAGCAAATCTGAGCTCCCATCCAAAAATAAGGCTGTCTTTCATACAGGCCCTCTATAATATCTGTTTATTTCTTTGCTTATAGTTACAAATAATATCCCAGGGCACCTGGGTGGCTCAGTCAGTTAAGGCTCTTGGTTTCGGCTCAGGTCATGACCTGAGGCTCGTGAGATTGAGCCCCGTGTCAGGCTCCACACTCAGCGGGGAGTCTGCCTGTAGATTCTCTCTGTCTCTCTCTGCTTCTGCCCCTCCCCCCACTAGTGTGCACTCTTTAGAGTCCTCTCTCCAATAACTAACTAACTAAATCTTTTTTTCTTTTTTTTTAAAGTATCTGACTTTCGATTTCAGCCCACATCATCGTCTCAGGCTCATGAGATCGAGCCCCACATCAGGCTCCACACTCAGTGTGGTCTGCTTGAGATTCTCTCCTCCCCCTCTGCCCCCCCACTCCCGCTCATGCTCCTGCGTGCTCTCTCTCTTTCTCTCAAATAAATAAATGAATAAAATCTTTTTCTTAAAAAAAAGAATAACATCCCAAAGAGGGTTCCTTTCTTAAATTAGCAGGACCCAGAAAACCAAGATTCCTAACCAAATTATTCTGTATCTCATGGACATGGTGGACATAATTATATGTATTACCTAATAGTGGTATGTGAGGAATCACTACATAGCTCTAAAGTGAAAAAAACAAACAAACACCATACACGGTGTGTAGGCAATGAGGGACCATTTTAACAAATCTGCAGCGGACATCAAGAAACTGGAAGTAAGGGGGTGCTGATGTGGAAGTGCTGAGGGGCCGTCCCCCCTCCATGAGAAGATCCACACATAGCAGAGGACTACACCTGCCAAGGACAATGCCATACGGAGAGGCCAGGAGTCCTGTAGAATAAGGGTCAGGAGAGGAGAAGGCCAACTCAGTCAAGCCATCAATTCCCCACTGAGGGCCAACTAGGTGCGAGTCATGGTAGGGAGTCCAAAATCAATTAGAAAATGTGCTTTCTGTCTTCCAGACACTTACAGACTGACTGAAAAGAAAAGGCCTGTTCCTTGCAAAGATACCTGATAAGAAAGGGTAGTGTGCACTGAGGGCCAAGAAAGTTTCCCAACCTGGGACATTCCATCAAAAGCCCCGAGGGTTCATTCAGACATGAATCCCACCCTGTGTGACTCTGGGTGAGACGCACTGCCCGTTTGTGTCCCTCTGGCCCCTCAGCTGCATGGGGATGGGTCTGGGCCAGATCCCCTGTACAACTAGACGGGTAGGGTGAGGGGAGGAAAAAGTGCTCTTCTAGCCAGGAGACAACTACCTGGAAATAGCCCCAAACTGCCACCAAATCTACAAGGTACCCAAACCTTCCTGGTCTCTGCTTGGCCCTCTCAGCTATCTCCCAGCCTACTTGGAAACAGCTGTCTCCCTCCCCTTTTAACCAAGGAAGCTGCTGCTTCCCGAATCCAGATGTTATACGCTGAGATTTCTGGAACAGCCTGCAGATAAGGCGGGAGTGACATGACAAAGCAGAGACGTTTGTCTCTAAGGAAGATCCAGAACCTTCTGAAACCCAGAAGCTCCAAGTCAGGGAATAGAAAGAGATGCTGTCGGGGCAGGAAGCAGCCCAGGCAGCCACACGTATACTTACCTCATTCCAGCAGCTTCCAAGATCAGTCAGCAGACAGGAGGTCACATGTGGCCACTAAAATACCTGAAAAGCTGACCATAGCATAGTGGGAGCCAGGCAGAGGCTACCCCCCAACAGGTGACCAATTCATCGCTGAGGTTGTGCAAGGACATCATAAAGAACAGACAGATTGGGTAGTCAAAGAAAGGAGTCAGACCCTGCTTCAAATCTCAGCTCTGCCACTTCCAGTGACCTTGGCTAGATTGCCTCCACTCTCTGAACTTCGGTTTCTCTGCAAAACTGGAGATGGTAACAGTACCCCCGTCTCTGAGTTGGTACGAAGATTACATACAACCTGGCGTAATACTTGGAACTTATTAGATATTAAGTAAAGCACAACAACTATGGGTAGACCAGCCATCCTTTTCTGCGTCCTCATTCCCTGTAGGAGAAGTTCCCTGTTCTCCTCAATATCGTGAGAGGTGTGGTGTCCATGTCTAAGGCCTCCTCTGCTTCCTCAGACCAGGGAGAAAAGGGAAAGGGGAGAGTTCAGAGGTAAGGACAGCTTCATGTTAGCCAGGATTGCACCATGTGGCCTACACGTCAATGTTTTACCTTCACATTTTGCCAAAGGGTTCTTTGGCAAATCTGTTCAATTACACCATTTTGATTCAATGCAGTCAGACATAATAGACTCCTGAGCTGTTCTCTGCTAGGATCTTACAGCGCAGGCATGGGTATGACAGAGTGTCACTCTCCAGGGGCTCACGACCTGCAGGAGTTTGCACACACGTGAGCCACTCATTCAGAATTAACACAGAACATGAGACTTGCTATGGAGAAGTTGGTGGGGGGATGTGCGATTCACCCAGGAGGAGGAGATGTCTAGCCTGTTTGAGGGAAAACGGGAGAGAGCTTCATAAAAGAAGTGGAATTCGAGATAGGCCTTGAGAAACGAGTAGTTCGAAGGATGAAGACGGAGTGAAGAGTGATCAAAATGGTGGGAAGGCCATACAAGAAGGCACTGCTTCAGGAAATTACGAATCCATCAAGAGAAAGACAGCAATCCAGTGTGGCTGGAACGCGTGGTAATAGATAAGAAAATAGATTTCCTTTTTTTAATAGAGAGCAAGACGATGTGGACTTCAAAATAAGAAGGAATCGTACTAAAAGCAAAGGGGCAAATAATCATACTAAAAATTAAAAGGGGGATAAGCTGTAGATACAACAGAGGAAATAAAGATCAGATAATGTTATGAGCAACTTGATGCCCATAAATTCAGCAATTTCAACAAAATATGCAAATTACTAGAAAACCATAAATTTTTTAACTGACCTAAGAATGGCCCTATAAGCATTTAAAAAATTTAAAGCATCATATTAAACAAATGCCAGACCCAAGAGGGTTTTTTTTTTTTTTACAAGCAAGAGCTACTAAATATTCGAGGAACAGATAATTCCAATCTTATACAAACACTTCCAGAGAACAGAAGAAAGGAATATTTCCCAACTCATTTTATGAAGCTACTTTCACCTTGGCACCAAAATAGACAAGAATAATAGAGAAAGAAAAAAAAATCATACTAACCTAACTTGTGAGAAAAAATGTAAAAACGCCCAACAAAATACCAGCAAATGAAATCTAGCAATGTCTAAAAAAGAAAATCAATCATGACCAAGCTGGGTTAATTCCAAGAACTTAAGTTTGTTTTCACATTAAAAATTCTAGGAGTGTAAAGCACTGCATTGCTTCAAAGGATTAAAAAAGAAAGAAAAAAAAACGACACTATATGAACATCTCGAAAGGTACAGAAAATGCATTTGATAAAAATCAACATCCATGCATAATAAAATCTATTAGCAACCTGAGAAAAGCTATCCATACAAAATACTTGGGAGGCATGATAACTCAGTGGTAAAATATTCTAAGAATTCCATTTAAAATCAGGAACAAAACAGGAATGTCCGGGATATACTCTTGGGCTGGTGGCCCTCCGATTCAACATTGCACCTGCAGGTTTGAGCCGGTACAGTGAGGCAAGACAATGGAAAACATTGCAGAAGGACTGGAGAGGAAGAAATAAAACGTTCACAATTTGCTAATGCTTTGATTCATTATAGAGAATAAAAGAATCTTACAAATTATTAGAATTTTATTCAGTTTAGCCGGCTTCTAAAAGCCAGGCAGTCTTGTTCAACTGCCCAGGCTATAGGGTAGAGCCGTGGGGGTTCACTTTATTTTTTAATTCTAATTATTCTTCATCTTTATGAATATGGCACAGGCAGCCTTCCATATGTACCTTTTGTCATAAACATGAAAACCAACAAACAAAAACTTGGAGGCAGAAAGATGAGTGCTGTTCTGTCCTGGTAGGTTGGGTGAGGGCCAAGAGGGCCTGGGACCGTGCAGGGACGGTGAAGACAGCCGGCAGAGGGCTGTGGTGGGAAGCCCACTACATCACCGCAAGGGGCAGAGGAAAAGGCGAGAGAAAGAGGAGTCTGAACAGAGCACAGAGCCCCCCACCCCCCGCAGCTCCCTGTCCATGAGGCCACCTCTCTGCAAACAAACTTTTCCCCAGAGCCCCTTTCCTGACAGCCCTGCTCTCTCTGTACCAGCTCCTAGTGGATGGTGGAACAGCGCTCTTTGGGCCCCCCACGGCTACAACTGGTGGTCTCATCTCGGCCCCCTGCCTGGCTACATCTGGCAACTCCGTGCCGGCAAGCACAGCCTGTCCTAGCCCTGGCATTAGAGGAACAGAGCCAAATGTATTAAGTAAATACTCATTTACTGGGTCTCACTGACCTAGCCTCTCTTTTTAGAATAAATACAGGAAATAACATCCTCGTAAGAGAAGAACAAATCTTACTGAAATAATGTCTAACAAAGGGATGGTAACCTGTCCATTTGCTGTCTGGGGCTGGGTCTGTCTGGGCCTTTGGAGGTGGGGGATGGTAGGGGAGAAGGTCTTTTCTGTCTCAGAAAGAACAATAATTCTACATCCTCTGCCCCAAGACCGGCCACACAGCCATCAGAATACTGATACGGATGTAGAATCAAGGGTTACCTTTTTGGTGTGTTCAAGACCAATGACTGGGCTCCTAGTGGCATGACACTTTGACCTTTTGCCCTTGAGCCTTTCTGTAGCATGCCCCCCCCAGACCCCGCGCTCTCTGGATCTCACCTATGAATTGAAAGGGAAGGGGACCAGCCCAGGGAAGTTTCAAACTCTGCTCCAAAGACCCGTAGCACTCTTCCGTGGAATCCCTCAGTGGGCTGCTGGGGTCCGGGAGGAGGAAGACAAGCACTGAATTTTTCCCACCCACACCCCAAACACAGCAGCCCCAGGGTGACCTGTTGGGCATACTGGACTCGGCATAAGATTTTTCAGTGAGGATTCAAAAAAAAGAAAGAAAAATCCTCTTAAAAGAATACAGAGCAAAAGACCAAAAATGTGTGAAAACTACTGTATTAGAAGACCTCTGGTCATGAAAATAACAGCTTACTCCTAGATGAGTAAGTCTAATGAGCCCAGAACCGTAACCAAAGAACCAGCAGCAGCTGAGAGGCAGATCTGAGGGTGTGATGGGCCCAAGCGTATTCCCAGAATAATGCAATAGCCATGGGGGTCATCCTGACCCCTACTGGGGAAAGCAAGTACCCATGTGCGTCTGTGCGCATGTGTGCGCGCACACACACACACACACACACACACACACACAGTACCCAGCACCAAGGCAAAACAACATGTTTGGGGCTGGAAGCCATCACGGTGTGTGTATTGTGACACACAAAAGACTGGGTATCAGCCGGGGCTACAGAGCAGACCACCCCAACTTAGATCACGACTTCGCCATGTTCCACAGACCACATACTAAGGACACTCCAGCAGAAGACAAAGGTGGTAAGGAAAGGCTACCAACTTGGGTCCTCAGTAAGGACATCCTAGAACCCAGCCGTGAGAGAAATGGAGAGACAGAAGAGAGGGAGTGACCAAAGACAGGAAGGAGAGGAGAAGGGAAGGAAAGAAGGAAGAAGTGGGAGAAGGGGGGATGACAAGAGACTTCAACAGAGTGAGAGGCTCTGAGGGGCACTGACAGGAAACAACACCGGGAATGTGATCCGTAAACCAAACCCCAAATGGTGGAAGGGAAGATTTTTTTTTTTTTCCCTTTGAAAAGTCTGAGCACCTGCAAACAATAGGATCTATCCACTAGCCAAGAAAGCTCACAAGCTTCATAATTCCCTCTTTTTTTTTTAAGATTTTATTTGTTTATTTGACAGAGATCACAGGTAGGTAGAGAGGCAGGCAGGGAGAGAGGGGGAAGCAGGCTCCCTGCTGAGCAGAGAGCCCGATGCGGGGCTCAATCCGAGAACCCTGAGATCATGACCTGAGCTTAAAGCAGAGGCTTAACCCACTGAGCCACCCAGGTGCCCCATAATTCCCTCTTTTTGAAGAGTAAAAGCTCAGGGCCACCTGGGTGGCTCAGTCAGTAAAGTGTCCAACTCTTGATTTCGGCTCAGGTCATGATCTTAGGGTTGTGAGATCGAGCCTCTTGTCTAAGATTCTCTCTCCCCTTCTGACCCTCCCCCACTCTCTCTCTGAAAAAAAGAAAAAAGAAAACAAAGGAAATAGCTCAGAGGTAAAGGGATGTGATCTCCCATATGCCAAAGGGAAACTTTGTATGGGAGCACTTTCCCTGACCCAAGTGGAAGAAACTTTCCCCCACAATACCACGAGCCACGAAAGGTAGCTGCTATGGCTTAGCGTCTCAGTAAGACGGAGGTGCTCTGAGTCTATCCACTCCCCAAACATGACTCATGTCCCTTCAAAAGGAACAGGTTCACCACGACTGGGGAAACTCTGCTGCTAACCTATAAGTGCAATGAACTCAGAGACCCGACTCTGACCTCTGCTGAGAAGAACAAAAGGCTGCATTCTCCTCAAAGCCATTCTGACAAGAAGCCAACAGTCCACTACACTGCCAGAGATGATTAACATAGCGGTTTGGTTAGAAATCAATAAATGCACTTTTTAATCATCCTTGAAGCCAAAAGCTATTGTATAGTTGGAACACGTGCTATTATTTGTGGGTCTTAATCCGACACCGTGTCGTAGTTTTAGGTGAGAAACAGGTTTGCAATTTTGAAAAAGCATATTCAATGGGGTATTATTTTGCCTTTCAAGAGAACTGAGAGAGCTATTATACTTGAGGAATAATAAAATAGAATTTGAGGAAGTACAAAATCTTCAGAATAAATATAAAATGCTTCTGCAATGGGGAAAAAAAATGCATTATGCCCCAATCTCTTCCCTTTAAAACTGCCGTGAGTGAAGTTAATTGTAGATCTTTAAAATCGGTTTACAGCTAAGCGGGCCGCCAGACATGTCCCTGAACAACTCAGTGACACTGTTAGCACAGAATGGTTCCAGAAGATGAGGAGAGAGCAGGACTCTGGAATATAAGCTAAGTACCCAGACAAGGACAGTCTTCAAAATCAAGTAGATTTTACAAGTGGATTGTTCTGAGGACTGAGAAAGACTTTTCAGAGAAATGCCAAACAGAGCCCAGAGCAATGGTAGGCTTCCGGACCAGCCCAGGCTCGCCCTGTTGGAGGCCCAGGCCTGTGTCACGGCTGCTTTCCTTCCTGTGGTCTCCCCGGGGAAGCGCCTGGAAGCAGGTCTCCAAGGCTGTCTGCACAGCTATCTACGCTTCCTTACGGCGCTGGCCTGTTCTAAACTTGGCTTGAGCCAGTAGCTCAGGCTTGTGAGGTCTGCTTCAAATTTCACAACGCAGAACCAGAACGAGGAAAGAGGAGAGCCCACACAGGCCATGCCCTCTGCTTAGGGCCGCTGCCCTTAGTGGCAGCGCTGACTTGTTACAACCAGGAGCATCGCTAGAACTATGTCTGTGCGTGACTCACGCTTTGATGCTTCAATGGTTGCTTGCGTGAACTCTCCCACAAATCACAGTCGCTGGAAACGGAGTTGATACATTCACTGCAACAAAGTCATTTAAAATAGAACTTCAAGTAATTCTGACAGACATCATCCAAATGTATAATGTCCTTGGCCTGACCCTTTGAGAAACAGAAGCATATCAGAGAGCCACCAATTTCCATTATTATGCAGCTGTTTCTTTCCTAACAGCTGCCCCAGTGCTGGTGAGACCAGTGCCCAGAGTGTTAGAGAACTGGGGTGCATGAGGAGGACTGGTCAGGGAGAATGGCCCCAGAGGAAGATGTCAATCTCTTCCCCCCTCCCCCTCTCTGGCTCACTAAATTCACGTCCAATATCAGTGTTCCCTCACCCACAAAGCTTCATAACTTTTCTCTTCTGCATTTTCTATGGCATTTACAATCCTCACCACAATATAGTATCTTATAGTTCCCCTACTTGTTTATGTATGTGCCTCTTCTCCTCCCCACTGTTTTATAACATGATAATTATCACCATCAAACAGCTTGCTGAAGCTCTAACATACACTAATGCCACCGTACAGTCGGGGAGAGTAGAAATGTGCTTAGAGACAGAAGTTCTAATTTTAAAGTCCCTGCTTCAGCACTTACTGAGAACGTAACCGTGGAGAACACACCTAACTTGCTTGGACCTTGATTTCCTCATCTGCAAAATGGGAGTGATGCGTGCTGATGGAGGGGGAGGACGACGCTAAGGAGGGAGATGCAGGGGTGGGGGGGGGGCAGAGCAAGAGCAGGAAGAGAAAAAGTCATCCCTGCCAGCACTGCATTGGAGTCCGATGGACCCGAGCGCTCTCACTGACCTACCCAGTCATCAAATACAAGTTACTTATTTTCTCTCTGGGGGCCTGTTTCCTCATCTGTGTAATTGGAATAATAGTACAGACCCTGAGGACCTGCCAGGCTAGTTAACCTATCAAAGGACCTGGTAGAGGGCCTAGCACATAACAAAGGCTCAAACAAATGGTAAGTATTCTTACTATACTTGCAATCAGAATTATCATTTACACTTGACTCCTGACCTCAAGCGGTTCCCAGTCCAGCAAACCAAATGAGATCCAGAAGGAAGCCTCTTCCTGCCAGTGTGCAGCCCCATGAGCTGAGGACCAAATGGGTAGGAACAGAGGTGAAAGCTTTGGCTGGCGCAAAGGGAAGGCGAGCTCGCAGAGGCTGCACCATCATGGGAAGGCTCCATGCCCAGGAAAGCACCGCTCCCTTGCCATCCCTCCCCCAGCATAAGAACCCACTGCATGCCACACCTTCCCACAACAAAATCCAAACTCACGGGAGCTTGAACAACGTCCAAGAGGGCATTGGAAATCAGCGATGACTTTCTTTTTTTTTTATTTCTTTTCAGCGTAACAGAATTCATAGTTTTACACCACACCCAGCGCTCCATGCAATGCGTGCCCTCCACTATACCCACCACCAGGCTCCCTCAACCTCCCACCCCCCACCCCTTCAAAACCCTCAGGTTATTTTTCAGAGTCCATAGTCTCTCATGGTTCAT